>JAVJIF010018105.1:0-61532 GCA_038442645.1 Agave tequilana | reverse complement strand
AATTGCCAACTAACTACAGTTTAGTGGTCTTTTTTTGTTATTAGTTATTGTGATTGTTATTATTATCATTATTTTTATTTATTTTTTGCATTCGGGAAGAAGGACTAAGTGATATCCATGTGAACATGGTCAGAATCTGATGAATTTCTTTCGAGTAAAGTGGATGAACTAATTTCGTTGATGCTAGAAGCAACAGATTCATGTCACTTTTTCGGCAAACGCCACAGCTCGACAGTTTATATTACTTAATTGTCTATATTTCCAAGTTGGTGCTGGAGTTGGTCATGTTTTTGGGTACTAGATGTTATGCATGATCCATGTCATATGCCATAACAAAGGATGTCTTCAAATTGGCATATTGACTATTCCATCAATGTTTCCTCACAGCTTAAAGTTTATTTCCTTTAACAGGATACATCAGAGCAAAGGAAGCGGGAGAGCATCAGTGCCTTTCTTACTGAAATATTCTCGCTTAAAAGAGTAAGTCATGGTTTCCTGTCAAGAATTTCAGATAAAAAAGTCACACTCCATCCCTATATTTCTCTTCTTTCTGACTTGGTATTAGCTTCTACTTCTACTCTTTTAGACTGAAAGTTGAATATGTAAGGATTCCCTGTGAAGTAATTATCAAATATCAACTTCATTCGCCAACTTCTTTTATTTATTTACTACTGTATGCTATCAGGCTGGAAATATACTGAGAAATACTACCAACATGATGCATATAGTAGGGGTGTCAAACGGTCGGGGCCGGGCCCGGCACGGCGGGCCAAGGCCGGGCCGGCTGCGCCCGCCTTGCGTGCCAAGCATTGGCCGCCCGGCCCCCTTTGGGGGACTCAGGTCCGACCAGGCCGGACCCGGGCCGTACCGAATAATTTTTTTTAAAATAAATATTATTACACATTCAAATATGTTCTCTCTACTATTTACACAGGTATTGGGTGGTGTAGTTGATTATTAGGCTTGTTCACTTACACACTTGAGGTCCTCGGTTCAAACCCGGGTGTTTACAATTTTTTTGACATTTTATTTCTCAAGGTGTTTGAGGGAGGCGGGTGGCGGTGGAGTGGTGGCCGGCGAAGGGCGCAGAGGTGGCAGGGGGCGGAGGGGGGGGGGTGGAGGGGTGGGTCATTGGGGCAGGCGGAGGGGGCGGGTGAGGGGGCGGGCCGTTGGGGTCAGGCTCAGGCTCAGGCAGACCGTTGGCCGCTTTACTCAAACCCGTTTCCCGACCCATGGGGGAGCCAGAGCCGGCCGGGTATGGCCCGGGTACCACCCGGGCTAGGCTGTGCTCGTGCCCGTGCGGGTTGTCGGGTCGGGCTGGCCCATTTGACATCCCTACATATAACCAGTTACAATGAGAAACGGAAAATATGAGAAGGATGCTCGTGTCGAATGATAAATGCTATAAATATGGATGTTAGCATTCCATTGCTCTTAAATCGAGATTGAGGTTTCCTTCGACATGGTTTGGGCATTTTGATGTGAAATGTGTACAGGGGCGGAAGTAATAAATAAAATAACTCGATAAAATGTTTCACCAACAAGAAAGATCACTGGTAGGAAAGCTTAAAACATTATATTAACAATGTTTCTATAACATGCATATGCTCATTAATTTCAAATATTAAGTATTATTTCAGTGCTAATGTTAAGCATGTATAGCTCAATGATCAATAAAGAAAGCTATGGACTATTGGCAGTGGAATCTCACGCTCTCAATTTTATAGTGGGCAAGGATCATATTGATAAGAAATTAGAGATGTTAATATTAGACGTGTAATATGAGTAGTTATGGATTGAATTTGTATCTCTGAGGCCTTCTAAATTGTTATGGATGTGTAGTTTTTTCTTACGAATCCAACAGATTGAAAATTGTGTGATTTGGACCTCGGAGGAGAGAGATATGATCCGAACAAGGAGATCGCTGTGGCCGAATTCTGCTCGTGCAAATAAGTGATCTGCTGGCTGTTTTGGCGCATTAGGCTATTTTTCTGGGCTTTAGCAGTGAGAGGGATGCGTGAGAGGATTGGAGGCAGTTGTGGGGAGGCTTTTGAAGTTTATCGACGAAGGAGGCGCTGATTTAAAGAGAAGATATTCAATATAGAGATAAGGAGAAAGAAAGAGATATTTAGTAACCGATAACCAATTAGAGAATCTCACCACTAACCGGGCTCTAATAGGGCATCCCACCACTACTAGAAAGATGATTCATTATCCAAACAAACTCAAGAATATCACACTTTCATTGTATATTGTAGAAGTGAATACATGGCGCCTTTATATAGGCTACAAAACTGTACTCTTTTACTTTTATTTGGATACATAATCAAACTCTTTAAAAGAAATCAAAAGTCTAAAAAAAGAGAAAACACACGAAAAGAAAACCTACATAAAAAGGAATCAGAAATCCTACCACAATCCTGATTACTAAAATAAAAATTAAGAAATAAAAGCTAGTAATCCTAATACTAATATAACTACTTGTTCCATGTCGAGTTGGCTCGTCTTCTCCAACGATGATAGATACGTATGATCTTGGTGCCTAGATTTTGGCAGCATTCTCCCTGTGTTGGAGAGAGCTCGACCCCGTTGATTCCAAATAGAAGTGAACTCATCTTGCTTTAAAGCGTCAGAATCATCTATTGTAGGCCACTTTGGTCTTTCCACATGCCATCAATTGGTGCTCTTCCTTCCATCAAACCAATACTTACGAGTTATGATAATTTCATCATCCAAAATTTATCAATTTAATCAATCGTGTTAGGTAAATAATATTTGGAATTAGTGGAATGAAGGGTCTTTCCAAAATAGGTTCATGGGATGACCATCAATAAGGAGTTGCTAGAGTTAAAATCAAAATTTTTATAATCCACTAGATCTTCAATATTGAAAATAGAACTGATACAGAAATGTATACCATAAACATTACAATTTAGTTTCTTCAAGATTTGAAATGGATCAGTACTAAAAGTATGTAAAATAACATCTCCAATATTAAAAGTTTTAAACAGTTTTCTATTGTTAATTCGAATCTTGTAGTGGACGTTGTTTTGATCAGCTTTATCCATGACTTCCTTATGAAATTTGTGATGTGATTCAATGTGTACATGTGATGCAAAGATGATAATACAGACTCATGGACGTCATTGGTTTGACAATCGTGAGGTTGGAAGGCAGTGAAGAACTTAGACTTAGTACCTAACATGTGCCACATGGTTCTTCAGAATAGAGATGAAAATCAATCAGGACTAGGCACGATAGTGGAACTCTTATGGTTGTGGACTTGAACCTTATGGTACCTTAAACGGATGAGAGTGGGGTAACATTTTTAATCTATTATTTTTGAATATCTCAAGAATATTGCATTGGTGCAACTTTATTGTTCACAATGACTCACAGTTCTTGTATCCTATTTGTGACAAGACAATGCTAACAATGGGGAAGTGAGTCAAATGTGTCCCTAATGCAGTTGGGTGTAATATCTTTAGGAAAGACGTCAACAAACTCAGTAATCACACTGGTGACTTCGGGAGGAATCCGAATTCTCTTTAGGGACATCGTAATATTCGTAATTACTGGAGTGAATCGGGATACTAGACTTTACAATGTCATCACCAAATGCTTTTTCGTTTTGGTCGTCGATGAGTTCATCATCTAAGTCTTCATCAACGTCGGAGTCTATGTATGGGTGATATGTAAACCCATCAGAATCAGATTCAATTTCGGGTTGGTTGTCACATATTGGTGGTGGTTTGCCTTGAAACTCATTTGGGACATCACTAAACTTTGTTATCACGGGAGTGATTGCTGGAGGAATACTGCTATCTGACTCAAGGGCTGCAATGGGAACCCGTTAATAATGACAACCCTAAAGAGATTGGTGCATTTGTAACTATATGTTCTTAACCTTGACACTTACGCATTTTAAGGGGGACTTTTTTTGTATTTTTTTTTTTCTATTATCTATTTTCGACATTCTTGTCCTGAACATCAGTTTTGAGTGGGGGTGGTAGGGTACTAGACTTATGAGGCTGAACTGGAAGTTTCTTTTCTTGATTAAGGACCTGGACTAGAGCACCAGCTTAGCTCTTAGGTTATCAAATGTCATTGTCGGCTGAAAATCCATCGAGGTAATGGAGAATTTGCTATACTCTCCTAATAGATATGTTTGACCACTACGGATTGGCATGCAATGTATGAGTCCTAATATGAATGCAAATCTAAACTAATTTTTATTTTGTTTTGTTAGTATTTTTTTTAAGATTGTCAGATTAATCACCCCCTAATCTTATCAGTCCAATTGGTCAGATCGACGTACCTCAAGTGAGAGGTTTTCTGCTCTGACATTCCTTAATTACAGAACCACGTTGAGTATCCTTTCTTAGTTAAACACCAATCGTATTGAATTTCAAAGAAGAATTTACCATTCAATGATTCCTAAATTACGTTAATTTTTTGGGTTTTAAATAAAAACTTAACTAGATGCAAAAAAGCGAATAAACATGACTAATATTCAAATCCTACCTAATTGTGCTCTGATACCAAACCATGGTTCAAAGTCTCGGTCTCGGCCGCCGACTCGGCCGGCACCGAGACGGATCGATCTCGCGACTCGGATCGACTCGGGCGATACGCAAAAAACGCTACATAGAGCGCCAAAAAATTATGAAAAAATCATGACAAATCATAAAAAATGTAAACATCCAAATTCATGCATCACATATTCAAAACATATCACCTAACACTCAAACATAACGTGAAGCATAAATACAAGCGTCGTCGGTAGAAAAATATCAAATACATGCATAATATAGTAAATTGCACAAATAATTCATAAGTACCTGCTAATATAGTCATTTCCACATGAATTACGAGGAGGCTCCAATCATCATTATCATCTGGCCCGCGATAAGTATAGAAACCAGGCATATAGTTTCCATAAGGATAATGATATGTTTGTGGGTGAGATCCTGTAGGCTGAGATGATTGGCCAGAGGATCCACTATCAGAGTAATATGGCGGTAGGGGTTGTGCAATATCACTCCATGGTGATAATACCCAAAACCTCGATATTCAGTGCTGCTAGTAGAGTATTCACCAGTGCTAGAATAATCAGTGTCAGAATATTGGCCAGATGTCAAACCCAACCCCTGTAAATGCCCTTCAAGACTATGATGACCATGTGAGTAGTTATCATGTCTACTCGAATAATCATCGCTAGAACTGAATTCGCCCACCGATCCAAATGCCTACGCTGCTGTGAAATCCCCGCCCGGCCTCCATGATCTGTATCTTGTGTGGCATAATATTGTGAATCCCATGTTAAAGCATCATCTCGTTGGCTTCCACCAACACCATGAGTATCACCACCATCACCACCATCACTGCCGCCATCACCCTCACCACCATCACCCTCACCACCATCATCGCCACCACCATCACCGCTGTCATCATCACCGCCATCACCATCATCACCGCCACTTTTGTCAGTATGACGAATCCTTCATCTAACCAACCTAAGTCATCTGGTGGTTGTTCTCCCTCACGAATCCACTCATCCAAATATCATCATCATTGAATATTGTTCAGATCAATTGGGTTGTAATAATCATCAGTGTCGCTTTTTTGCATGTCAAGTTTCTTACTCGCAACCGCATATTGTAATGCACATACACTAGTTTATGCACTTTTTCATTGCCAACCGGTTGCGCAGTTTTGTATGAATTAGCGACCACGTGCTTCAATTTCTTTCACAACCCGATGAAGAACATGTTGGCTTAAGACTTTGATGGCAATTTTCTGCAGATTGGGAGCTTCTTCGCCATAATTAATCCACCAATCAGCTGGAAGAGATTGTTGCACTGCTCTTCTAGTTAGTGAGCTTCCAAATTCTCCAACTCCATCCACAAATAATTTTATCTGTGAGAATACACATCACAAGTGTTAATATTTGCATAACATTATATCGATGAAATAAATAAATTATTATTACCTCATTAATAGCTCTTGCTTGTTTAGTCAAATCTGGCTCCAATCTTTTAATGACCTCCTTTAATCCATATCTCACTTCTGGATTTGTAGAAAAGTTTTTTGAATATTGGAGTGCTGGATTTAAAAAATATGCTGCAATAATGTAAGCAAACATTGTTATGATATGACAGTTTCAATTTCTAGTCAACAAATATGATTTCTAGGCAAATGAATTACCAGCAGCATGCAAGTGTCTATGCAATTGTCCCTCCCTCTTCTATCAATGATGTCCCAGTACTTCTTCCAGTTCTTATTTGAGGCCTTTATAGCCATTTTGCTCTATCCATAGCTTCATATATATAGATAGTGTAGGTTTCTTTTCCTGGTCCACTATCTTCAAGACTTTACAAGAGGATCCATAATGTTTTGGACCTCTCTTGCCTTCTTCCAAAACCGTCAGTCAGAATGAGATTAGCAATCTTATCTCGAACACTTCTTCTACTCCTTTCTTTGTTGAATTCACACCATTCTGTAGTCGTGCACATTCTTTTCAAATCTTGCTCATAGCGAATAAGGCTTTCAATAGAAATAAACTCGGTGGCAAACCGTGTTATACCTGGTCTCAACAATCTCTTTGGTATATAGCTTCATTAAATTCACCACTTTGAGGCTATTGTAATGAATGATGTGATCACCTTAGCATCATCCAATGTCTCCTTGACTGATTTCAAAGAGCCAATATCTTCAAGCATCAAATTAATGCAATGTGCTGCATAGGGAGACCAAAACAAATGTTTTCTCTTCTCCATCAACATGTGACCAGCTGCTTTGAAACTTGCCTCATTATCTGTTACAACCTGCACGATATTTTCTTCGCCAACTTCATCAACAACTTTATCCATTAGCGAGAATATATACTCAGCAGTCTTCGAGATATTAGTGGTATCAACAGAAGTATGGTAGATCATGCTTCTATCACAATATCATGAAATTAACAATAGGCTTTCTATTATGAGAACTCCATCCATCACACATGATCGTGCAACCATACTGCGGCCATTTTGTTTTTATTGAAGCATATATACTCCAATTTCTTTCACTTCCTCCTCTAAATAGAGATTGCCAATCTGGTACCCTGTAGGGCCTTTTACACCTGGACCTGCCTCCGCAATAGTATTAATCATGACTTGGTAGTAAGGACCACTATCCCTGCATTGAATGGTATTGCATTGTAGTGAAAGAACTTCGCCACGGATTTCCCAACTTTTTTCATATTCTCAGTTGAGAACATGCTTTTGATTGATTTCTGTTTTGTTGGGAACATGTAAAGATCAATACCACGAGCTGGAATTTCAGCTTCTCTTATAGTCATACTCCGACGCAATCCACGGTTACTCCCTGATCCTGAAGGCTGTGAACTACTGCCACCAATATCAACTCCTTCTGCCGATCTACAAGCCATTTCACGACTTTCTTTTATGGCTTGTTTCAGTTGTCTTCTTTCAACTCCTTCTAAACCACCAACTTCTTCAATTTCATTATCAGAATCTTCTTCGGTCACATCATAGAAATCTTCCTCACTTAAAGATCTCATAAGTCTGAAATCTTCCTCACTTAAAGATCTCATAAGTCGCTCTTTTTTAGATTTTATGGCCGCTCTTTCTTTGCTACCTTCAGAAAGATGTCGTCTCATTATTTGAGATATCTCTTTTGATACTCGCAAGCATCCTTCCACCTGACCGGTACATGTGCTATATGCTGCTTCAATCTAGTGATACCACCATGGACTTGTTTCCCACAATAATTGCACTTCACAAGTTTTCTACTTCCACCAACAGGGTACCATGTTCCCATCCAATATCGCGTTGCTTTGGAGCCATACTGAAATTTAAAAAAATTATCTGTTAAATTAATTAAAACTAAAATTAACTAAATTAAAAAAACATTAAATTAAACTCAATTAATGAAACTACATTAAATTAACTAAACTAGTTTATACTAGATTAAGCAACACTAACTTAATTACCTAACTTCAATAAAATTATTAAATTACCTAACTTAATTACAAAACTTTATTAAATTAAATTAACCTAAATTAAGTTAACTAAACTAAACTAAATTAAATTAAATTCAATTAAATGAAACTACATTAAATTAAACTAAACTAGTTTATACTAGATTAACCTACACTAACTTAATTACCTAACTTCAATAAAATTATTAAATTACCTAACGTAATTACAAAATTTTATTAGATTAATTAACCTAAATTAAGTTAAATTAACTTTACCTAAACTAAACTAAATTAAATGACATTAAATGCAAATTAATTAGAGAGAGAGAGGAACAGAGAGAGGGAGAGAGACGGAGACAGAGGAGAGAGAGGGGAACACAGTGGAGGAGAGAGAGACGGAGAGAGAGAGAGGGACAGAGAGAGAGACAGAGAGAGACTGACAGGGAGAGGGAGAGAGAGACAGAGAGGGGGAGAGAGACTGAGAGGGAGAGGAGAGGGAGAGAGAGACAGAGAGAGAGATACAGAGAGAGAGATACAGAGAGAGCGAGAGAATCCGACAGAGAGAGAGATACATAGTGACAAAGAGAGAGAGTCCGACAGAGAGAGAGAGAGATACAGAGTGAGAGAGAGATACAGAGAGAGATAGAGTCCGACAGAGAGAGAGACAGAGAGAGAGTCGCTGCGAAGAGAGAGAGACAGAGAGAGAGAGCCGGTGAGAGAGTCTCCGCCGGAGAGAGAGAGCAGAGAGAGACGGAGAGAAGAGAGAGCCGGGAGAGAGAGTCTCCGCCGGAGAGAGAGAGAGGAGAGAGAGAGAGACGGAGAGAGAGAGGCAGAGAGAGACGCTGCGCCGCTGCGGGGGAGAGAGAGAAAGAGAGGGAGAGAGGGGGAGAGAGAGACTGAGAGGGGGAGAGGGAGAAGTTACCTGCAGACGGACGGCGATGGCGACGGCTACGGCGACGCGGGGGACGGCGAGGGCTTCGCGGGGGGGACGACGAGCGCGAGAGAGAGAGATCAGATCTGATCTCTCTCTCTCCCTCAGCGCGTTTTAAGGGAGGCGTCACGGGCGCCGAGTCGACCCGGATCGGGTCCGACTCGGACCCGACTCGGTCAACTCGGCCGAGTCGTGAACGACTCGGCCGAGTCGGCCGAGTCGTGTCCGAGTCGGACCCGATCCGGGTCGACTCGCCGATCTTCTATTGACTCGGCCCTCCGAGTCGTACCGGAGGGCGCCGAGTCGGATACGACTCGGCCGAGTCGTATCCGACTCGGCCGAGTCGTATCCGACTCGGCCGAGTTTACGAACACTGTACCAAACTGATGTGAAACATGTACGGGGGTAGAAGCAATAAATAAAATAACTCAATAAAACGTTTCACCAACAAGAATGATTATTGGTAGGAAAGCTTAAAACAGTTAATATTAACTATGTTTCTTTAACATGCATATGCTCATTAATTTCAAATATTAAAGTATTAATTCAATGCTAATGTTATGCAGGTATAGTGCAATGATCAATAAAGAAAGTTATGGACTATTGGGCAAGTAGAATTTCACACTCACAATTTTATAGTGGACATGGATCAACATTGATAAGAAATTAGAGATGTAAAATATCAGACTTGTAATACAAGTAGTTATGGATTCGATTCGTACCTTTGATGCTTTCTGAATTGTTATGGATGTGTAGTTCTTTTCCTTACAAATCCAACACATCGAAAATCGTGCGATTTGGACTTTGGATGAGAGAGATACGGTCCGAACAAGGGAGGTCGTTATGACATATTTCTTCTCCCTCAAATAGGTGATCTGCTGGCTGTTTGTGACGCATAAGGCTATTTTTCTGGGCTAGCAGTGAGAGATGTGTGAGAGGATTGGAGGCGATTGTGGCGAGGCTTTTGAAGTTTATCGACGAAGGCGCTGAGTTGAAAGAAGGAAAATGTTTAACGTGGAGATAAAGAGAGGAATAGAGATACACATACTAGGAAGCGAACGACGCCGACTAGATATCATTCTAGCACCAATGAATCTTGAAAGGATCTTTTAGGTAGAAAACGTACTCGAATTCACGAGCAAACACTCGAATCCACGAGCAAAGGTAGCAACTCGAATCCATGAGCAATTGGAGAGAAAAACTCAATTTTAATTGATAAAAATTGAATAAAAGTTGATTACAAAACAAAGGATATAATGGCCTTTTATATAGGCTTTACAAAAAGAGTTCTAAACGATTTAGGAAACCTACACAAACTACTAATCAAATAAAATAAAAACAAAGTCAATTAGAATCCAAATCAGGCACGAAAATGAAATTGTATTCAGAAACAGAAACATATATGTTGATACGCGCAGATTTGTTGACTTATATTTAGAGTTAGTCGACTAATGATGGCAACTAGCCGATTTAGACTTTTGGTTAGTCGACTACTCTACAAACTCTAATTCTATGTTAAATTGATTAGTCGACTTATGCATAGAGTTAGTCGACTAATGGTGTCAACTAGTCTACTTAAGATTTTAGTCAGTCACTACTCTGTGAACCCCAACTCTTTGTTGGTTGGACTAGTCGACTAATCTGAAGGATCAGTCAACTAGTCTGGCTTTTCCTGCTGCCATTTGCTTTGATTTATCAATCACTACACATTGGGTGCTTGGCTTCCGACATCAGTTCCTCTTTCTTCAAAAGAACTTGTCCTCGAGTTCTAATCGCGATGTAGCTGCTCGGTAGGGACTCTTTCAGCTGGAATTCTTTTTCTCCTCAAATACATCATCATATCTTCTTCCTTAATGAGCTTCTCTCGTCTCTTCTTGTTAGCTGCTGTCTTGCACTTATTAGATTTCTCCGCACACCTAATTCCTTTTGTATACTGGAAAATTCTATTGAACCGTGAACCGTGCTGTTGTATGCAAACTTTGCTTGGTGCAAAGCTTTATTCCACGCTCCTGGTTTGTCTCCATAGATGCTCCGCAGCAAACTGCCTAAGGTGTAATTGACAATATTCGTTTGTCTAACGGTTTGGGGATGTGTCGTGCTACTATACTTCAATGATGTATCAAATATCCGCTATGAGGCAGTCCAAAAGTAGCTAAGAATTTGCTATCTCAATCGGAAACAATAGAACTCGACATATTATGCAATCTCTCAATCTCTTGAAAAAACAACTTGATCATTCACTCATATAATCCCTCCGGAGTCTTGAACGTCGTCTTCCATCTCCCGGCCCAATGTGAATTTGATGGTAGCCACTTCTGAGATCAATCTTTGAAAACACGCACGATCCCCCTAATCTATCCAACATATCATCAAGCGAGGTATAGGAAATCGACAGCGAATAGTGATCTTGACGACTCTCTGGCTATCATACACATGCACGAACTTTCATCCTTCTTTGGTGTTGAAGGAGTTGGTACGACACGTGGACCCATACTTTCCCTAATATGCTCCTTGCGTATTAACTCTTCAACCTTTTCCTTCAAAACTTCACCCTCATTGGGATTCATTTGGTAGTGTGAAGACTCGCTCTAGGAATAAGATTTTATATGTTGTATACCTTTCATAGGCGGCAATCTTTCCGGTAATTCGTTGTGAACAATCCCTCTTCTAATAATTTTCACTTCTTTGAAACTTCAGTAGATGGAGTAACTTCTTCTTTGACCACTAAAGCAGATCTCTGCTTTGTTTCTTTTGATTCCTTTGGAATTGGTGGAATTGATCTCATGGCAATTCTTCTGCCATTTCAATTGATCATATAGATGTTCTCTTTACTTCTGTAGGTATCGTTAACATCATGATACCATGGTCTCCTCAAAAGAATATGACATGCGTCCATGTCAACCACATCACAAGCAACAATATCTTTGTAATATTTGCTAATTGAAATAGGAACATGACATAGATCTATTACCTTGATGGAGGAGTCCTTGATTCAACCAATGGTGTGAGGATGATGGTGTGGTTCTGTCTCTACCTTTAGATAGTCTACAAGTGCTCTAGAAATAATATTCTCACAAGTTTCATTGTCAATGATGAGGTTGCATACCTTGCTCTTGACCAAACACCTTAAATAAAAGATTTGATGTCGCCGTAAGGTGTCGGGGAATTTCAGATTGTACTGCAATCTCTGAATAACACAAGTTGCAAACTCGTTGATGGTTGGAAGGGTGTGTAGTAGTGGTGGTTGAGGAAAATTAGTTGATGGACTATATGGTGGTGGTTGCTGTGGTGGACATGGTTCTCGAGGTTTCGGTCGCTGACTTGACGGGCACCGGCCCACATCGGTCGCGGCGTCGCGGCCCCGACTCGGGCGAGACACACAAAACACTACATAGAGGGTTCAAATTTTTTTAAAAAAATCACAACAAATATTAAAAAAATATAGACATTAAAATTGACATATAACATGTCCAAAACATATCACCTAGCACACTAGACATGAAGATAATGTATAAATACATGCGTCACGGTATAAAAATATCAAAAAATGTATAATTTAGTAAATTATTTGAAATTAATTAAATTTAATTAACTGCTCATTTTACAAAAGTGAAAAAATAAGCTCTACCTTTCTAGTAAAAATATAAATTATATGAAATTAATTATATGAAATTTTGGCTTGACTCGCCTCAACTCGGGCCGACTAGGCCTCGACTCGGCCGAGTCGGCCCCGAGTCAAGCAAAACAATGCAATATGGGGACTCATGGACCGGTCTCGGAACGGGGAAGGCCGTTCCTGTTCCCACTCGTCCGAGTCAGAACCAGAACGACCGAGTTTTTGCACCTTGGTGGTGGATGCGAGGGTGGAGGGGTGGAGGAAGGTTAGTTGATGGATGACCCCGTCCGCTTCAGTGCGTACCATCGACAAGACTTTGGTCATCAATCTTGAGGGATAATATCTTGCGCTTTTGGACCTTGTTGCTCAAAGTTGAGTTGATAGTATAGAGATCCCCTGAAATAACACCCATCCTTGTGGAAAGGCTTCACAATCCATCGTCGTCTCTTGCCATCGTCGGAAAGTTGCCGAAGCTCTAATATCATTTGACGCAGATTTGACGCAGACTGAGAAGCGAACGACGCTGGCTAGATATCGTTCTAGCGGCAATGAACCTTGAAAGAATCTTTCAGGTAGAAAGCATACCCGAATCCACGAGTACAACACTTGAATTCACGAACAATTTACTCGAATCCACGAGCAAAAGGTAGCAACTCGAATCCACGAGCAATTAGCGAGATGAACTCAATTTTAATTGATAAAAAGTTGAATAAAAGTTGATTACAAAACAAAGGATACAATGGCCTCTTATAGGCTTACATAAAGTGCTCTAATTGATCTAGGAAACCTACATAAACTACAAATCAAATAAAAGAAAAACAAAGTCAACCGGAATTCAAATCAGACCCGAAAATGAAATTCTATTCAGAAATGGATATGTTGATACGCGCAGATTAGTCGACTTATAGTTAAGAGTTAGCCGCTTGTACTTTTGGTTAGTCGACTACTCTGCAAACTCCAACTCTCTGTTAAATTTATTAGTCAACTTATGCATAGAGTTAGTCGACTAATAATGTCAACTAGTCGACTTATGATTTTAGTCAGTCAACTGCTCTATGAACTCCATCTCTTTGTTGGATGGACTAGTCGACTAATCTGAAGGATCATTCTACTAGTTCGGCTTTTCTTGCTGCCTTCTGCTTTGATTTATCAACCACTGGACATTGGGTGCTTGGTTTCCTACATCAACATCCCACTACTAATCGGGGTCTAATAGGGCAGCCCACCACTACTAGAAAGAGGATTTATCATTCAAAGCAAACTCACAAAGAGTATCAAATTTTCATTGATTTCATTGTATATTGTTAAAGTGAATACATAGGACCTTTATATAGGCTATAAAATTGGACTCTCTTACCTTTATTTGGATTACATAATCAAACTCCTAAAAGAAATCAAAAGTCTAAAAGAAAGAGAAAAATACACGAAAAGAAAACCAGAAATCTTACTATAATTTTGATTACTAAAAACTAAAAATTAAGAAATAAAAGCGAGTAATCCTAGTACTATTAGAACTACTGGATTCATATCGAGTTGACGCGTCTTCTCCAACGATGATAGATACGCCATGATCTTGATGTCTTGATTTTCACATCACATTTCAGTTTGATTTTGAAGTAGAACGATCAAAAACTTTTACCCAAAAAAATCAGCAGGTTTCAAAAAATTTAAGGAATAACCAATAAAATGGAGACCCGTTGAAAGGAAGAAATCAGATCTATCAAGACCTAATTTTAGACTGTCATATCCCCCCACCCCAAACCAAAAAAGAAAAAACTATAAAAAAAATTAAGAAAATAAGCTAGAAAGGAATAACAACATACCTGGGCGTTTTGATGTACTGGTGAACCATACAGATGTATGATTGAGAGCATTGTTTGCCAGGGAAAGAAACCTTCCCCCACCCCCCCACCCCCCCCCCCCCCCCCCCCCCCCACCCTCTTATTGGCTCTCAATCAAACGCTGGCAAGGGTCCTTTAATTTTTGGAAGAAGGCAACACTGGGCTTTGATCGGGAGTAGAAAAATCCGCTGGTTCTGTTATAAGTTAAGCAGGTATTGGTCTTTTAAACTCAAACCAATTAAGTCCATATAACATTTATGAGTAACTTAAAAGAGTGTGGGTATTCAAATGCACAGCCCATTTAACTTTCTTCACTTATAACTGAATATTTTTTTACTTAAACACTTACTAGAATCAAGTTACATTAGATGCTTTTGAGTACACAAAATTGTTATATAATTAAACATATAAACCCCAAGTGCGCTTTTCAACAACACCACCCGCCCACCCCCACCCCCACCCCCACCCCCAGAAAAAAAAAGGATGATCCTTTGAACACTATAAAACCTGACCTGATTTATTCAGATATGCAGCTGTTATAGAACATGTATGTTGGAACTTTGGATTGTGGCCTTATTAACTTGAATTACATTTAACCACTGAAAATTTATACTTTCTTAACTGAAGTTATCTTATACGTTTAACCCGTCAACATTGTAAATTTTATATAAATTCTCACTACAGTTATGAATGTATTAACATAGAAATACAAATATATACATAAGATCGGTAAACGAATGCTAAACTGGAACCAAACAAACGAAAGCGATGTAACTTGTGGAAACTTTTTTGTTTGAAGAGACTGAAACCGAACCTGAGCTCTCAAACATTGCTTAAAAGCTTGTGTAGAGGGGAAAAAAAAAAGGAAAATTGACATTCTTGGGTTATCAAAATGATAACGTCCTTAATCATTAAATAGGAGGGGCAGGCCATCCGTATGAAAATAGGTGAGAAAAGCTAAGAAAAGTCACTTAACAAAAGGATAATTGAATGATCTGCACTGTCTCTTAACGCATAAGAAAGAAGTGGATTGAGGGTATAACCCTTGTCCCTTGCTATACTGGAGAAGGAAGGAGCTTAGAAGAGAACACATGAGTAATTAAAAGCTTAGTATTAGAATGGGCAACCAATGGTGTCCCCTTTTATTTTTGATAAACAAAAAATGATATGTGCAACAAATTGTCTCTTTAACTCTCTCTCTGGAGAGTGTCTGTTTTTTGGGTGGTGTGGGTGTTGCTTTTCATTTGGATAGGTTGTCATATGAGTTTTGAAACTTAGAAGCCTGTCTGTTGGAATGGTAATTTGGTTAGAAAAACATAGTCCATTTACCTCTATCCATTTCCTCAGCATGTTATCGTCGCTTGTGTCTTCCTTAGTGCTTGAGAGCTGCAGAAACGATTAGAAATCTTCTCATCATTGGAGGCTGCCCATATATGAGGTTTACAGTCTTGCTTAAATCTCTACACTGAACCAAAAAGGTCCAAAAGGAAAAAAATGGAATAATTCCTAAAAAAACACCAGCAATAGCAAAAAGTAAGCCTACTGGTTAAGATGCCGGAGGATATAGATCTAAGTTCTTGATCTACTTTCCGGATCACCTACCCTAGTGATGAGAGACTTGATATGGGATTATTCTAGACGGAAGGTAAATTGGAAAATGATCCAAGTCCTCATGGAGCAAAGTAATCAACGTAAAATAGGGAAGAAAAGCTTATCTACATTGGCACAATGATGCAAGCTTTGATCTCTAACCTAGGTAGCAGAACACTTCTAAGATGGAGCCTTGTGGTGTCGTACACTTGTTCAATACTTGTCAGACACACGTGTTGGAAATACTTCTATTTTGTATGTACTTTTTAGAACTTGGTGGGTGTCGGTGTGTTGTGTTGTTATTTCTTGCTCGTATTGGCGTGTCTGTGCATGTGTGATATTATTTCTAAATCAAAGATTACTCTCCTTGTTATCTCCATGCTGTTCTAAGACCATGGATGTTCAGAAGAGGGGTCTAGAGGCCCTTATATAGATTTTTGGAATTTTCTCAGAGAGAGAGAAAGGGAACAAGATTCAAATATTAAAAAGATCACTCCAATTTTTTGAAAAATCTTCTGACTTTTGAGGTATGCAGATCAGGTTTCGGATGATATGTGGTCTCTTATCTGATCGAGTATACTTATCTTTTAATTCAAAATTAGGGATTTCTTGTGTAGTTAACTGATTAGATTTCCAGAAAGTTGCTGAACAATAGAGTGCCCCCCATCTAGTTAAAAAAAAAGAAATCATAGAGTTTGAATTTTGAAAAAGAATGGATATTAGATTCAGAGAATATATTTTGGACTGCTGCTGCACTTGTTCTTTGGTTTATTTTGTGCCTTAGAAAATGTATCCTATTTTATATGGAATTTTTTGTATCTTCTTTGGGTACACCCTTTCATTCCTGTTAGAATTTGGGGTTGTTCTTGTGTTACCTAAGCATGAACTGCATAACTAAAAGAAGATGTGTCCACCTGCCGTCTCTAACTTGGACATCAAGGCGTTGTGGCAAAGCCTTCACTTAGCTAATAGTTGCCCTAGGGATTTCACACAAACTCATTGATGGTGATCCTGCACCCCAACCCCAAAAATCACAACCAGAGAAAAGAGCGCCCCCAACCCCACACCCCCCCCCCCCCCCCCCCCCCCCCCCCCCCCCCAACACACAAAACCCTTCTTGCTCTCTATTTCTTTTCAAGTTGAGTAGGACTCGAATTGGCAGGTAAGAGGCTGTGGCTTTGGGGATGATTAATAGATGAATATTCACTATTCAGCAAATTGCAAATGAGTGAGGGCCTTTTGCTGTTTTTTCTTTTCAGTAGTTTTCTCAAGAAAATTATTATAGTTGCTATTACCATCCCATTTCTGACTGGTTCAGCATGATTAAGACTAAAAGGAACAAATACTTAAATAAATCGGCCCTGCTCTTGGCCCTTCCATTGTTCTTGGCCTCTCCTACTTATAGGCTTCTGGTGTCCCTAAGCTTGACTTGTTTTTAGGCTCAGTTTTTGCGCTGTAATTCTGAATGACTCAGATCTGACTGTTCTGGTTATTAACAGTTACCTGCTTATTTTTGAGGGTCTGTTTCTTTCTTTGCACTTGGCTACTGTATAGTACTGTTGGTTACTTTGTGGCTGTTTCCCGGTAGCCTTGTCTGCTTCAAATTTGTTAGTTGAAAATACACTTGCACATATTTTGAAGTATGGTAACAATATGTCAGATGAAAGTACGCTTGCACATAGTTTTGATTTTTTTTTGGAGCTAGTTGAAATGGTTTCATACTTCCACTTGTGCAATTTTCTTTGCAGCAATGAGCTCCACTTGTATGGTGCTGTTGCAGTTAGCTAGTGTCTTGGTTACCTTTGTTCTAATTTCATTGCCTATCAACTGAGTGCGGGATAGCCGTGGATGATTTTGTTTAGTTCTTGTATATGATGTTAGAGCAGGTTCTTATATGTAATCATTGTATTTCTTTGTATGGTTCTCAAGTGTATGCAAATAGTTTAACAATCTGCAACTTTACTAATATGCTGGAATTTGCTTGCAGGCTAATAGAAAAACTAGAAACAGGGCTTATGATTTGCTTGTTGAGATTGGCCATGCATGTGGAGATGAAGAGCAGGGAGGGAAAAAAGAAAACCTACTTAACTTTTTTCACATGGTAATACCAATTAGATAGTTTATGCCTTTTGTGTTTGCTACAATTAGCAACAATGGATGATATATGAATGTTCATTTGAAGCGCCAAGATTGGAGTACTTCCTACTATTACTGTAATATAATTAAACTGTTGATATCTGTCTTTTGACGTTTCTATCTCAACCTAGATTGCTGGAGGCTTGGCTGGTGAAAAGCCACACATGATCAGTGCAGCGGTCAAAGGATTAGCTCGCTTGGCATACGAGTTCTCAGATCTCATTAGTGCAGCTTACAGCTTGCTTCCATCTTCATTTCTTCTCCTGCAAAGGAAAAATCGGGAAATAATCAAGGTATCTTTTTCTCCTTTGGGCAATTTGAGCCAAAAATTTAAGTCAGAGAGAAAATTGACAGTTAACTGATACTTTTATTTCTTTGGCTGCATTTATTCTTTGCCATCTCGGGGCAGGCTAATTTAGGATTGATGAAGGTATTAGTGGCCAAGTCAAAGGCTGAGGGACTACAAATACATTTGAGGATGATGGTTGAAGGGTTGTTGAAATGGCAAGATCACACCAAAAACCATTTTAAAGCGAAGGTACTGTATTTTCTGAACTTCGACTTGACCTTGGTTTATAGATTTTCTGATATATGGAATGGATTTGACTTCATTCTGCTGGCCCTGCGGTCAGATATCTGCAACATGATCTGTGTGATAATGTTATAATTTCACATATACAACAAGGGACTCTTGAACTGCGGCCTACTATCTCAGGTGATAGTTAAAGAAATGGATGTTTCGATTGTTGGAACTTTGTTAAACACGACTTACCAACTTGTATGAATACTCGACATGGATTCTTTCAAAATTTAAGCTATAATCTTCAGTTACATATCTCAACTAACAACACATGAATTTAACTAATTTGCTTGTTATTTTTGACCTCTTACCTGTCCTACATTCATCTGTCCTATTGAGCAATTATGTATAGTATTGAGGTTGCCTGAACTAGGTAGCTGCCGCTGAGACTGATAAGGGACTATGGTTATTGTCAAGATAGTACTACCACCATTAGTGTTATTGATGATGTAGCGTGCGGCCTCCTCCTGCTACTGTTATCATTGACATAGTGTGTGTCATTTCTCTTGCACATTGAAATGTTTAAGCTTTTTATTTCTCCTGTGATACGTAATGACTTTATAACATGTTTATAACTTCATTGCTTGATAAAAACTAACTACATTACGTCTCTTTCATTTGATGTTTTGATGGTATTGTTATGAATTCTTCCTTTCATTTGGTCAGATTAAATTACTTCTTGAAATGCTTGTGAGAAAATGCGGTATAGATGCTGTTAGAGCAGTGATGCCTGAAGAGCATATGAAACTCCTTACCAATATAAGGAAGGTAGAACACTTCTTACACCTGGCAGTTATGAGAATGAGTTGATTCTAGTTATTTAGAAGTCTTAATCTTATTCAATTGACAGATCAAGGAGCGAATAGAACGAAAAGTCAAATCTGAAGAGGATTCACAATCACTTCATACAAAAACAAGTGTTTCCAGGTAGTCCATGAATTTACTGGAGAAAGATTTCATTTTCCCTTGTGGACTGGTTCTACTAGATTTCTTTTTTTTTTTTTTTTCCCCTTTCTCCAATAGAAAGTGGATATATATAATCTATCTGAACACGTTTATGTTTTTGAATTAGATAAAGCAAACAACCTTATAAATCTTCAAGTTGGCTGGTTGTGGTGGTTTTTCTTTGTCATTTTGGATACAAAAAATATACATATTTTATTAACACTAAGTAGCCATATTTTTTGTATTGCAAACCATATGAGTCTTGACAATTGGATGTCTTGGTATCAGTAAAATGAATTGATGAATCTAATAGATCTTTACTCTTTTAGTTAATGTAGCCCCCTGTTATTCTTCGGATCAATTGTGTGTGTATGTGTGGCATTCATTCTTATTCTTGTTATTGTTCTTATTATTAATTTATTAATTTTCATTATTATTTCTACATATTCTTATTTTTGTTTTCGGTCATCGCTAAATGGTCAATGAAATATTCTTATAATTCTACTATACGTGCATCCTTTTTCGTATTCAGATGATTATTCAGTCATTCTTAGCATTTCCTTGCTGCATTACTTATAATGCTGAAAAACGTAATCACCATCTAAGGGTGTCGAACTTAATAATAAAAGAAGTGTCACAAAAAGAGGAGAATTTAAGTTTGATTTACCCAGTAAAATTATGTTCTTACAATAACAATATAATCAATTAATGTATCATTGACTGGTGGCTGACTTCCTCCTTCAGGAAGTCAACTGAATGTATTCACCTAATCCCTTGATTTTGTGATTCCTGTTTATACCTTGCCCTTCAATCTGTAGCTTTCGTCACCTATGAGCTTTTGTTCTGGTGCGAGATTTTTTTTTAAATTTCTTTCTTTTCTTTTATTCCATTTAGGATTCAACCAACTGATATTCGTCTTATCCTTTTTTTTTTTCTTCCTGTGTCTTGTCTTTGGATCCGTAGTCTTCATCTCCTGTAATTTCTGTTGCTTTTGTGAGAACAATATATTTTTTGTTTAACTCTTTTTTTCCCCATCTCCTCTTGTATTAAGAAAGAGCTGTGTTTATTTATCTGGTGTTTTTTTTGTCCGTTTATAAATTCTAGTTGTAGTGGTGAGACTTTTAAAACATGCAGGTTCAGACAAGTGTTTATTGATTGTTTAACATTTTTTTTACCACACTTCTTTTGAACTTTAGCAGCCATTTCATCCTTTCAAATCTGATCCATTATTTCCGAGAGTATTGATGCTCATATGTGGAATTTATTCCTGCTGCATGTTGTTTTGGAGAGTGGAAACTTCAGTTTAATGCATTGCCTAGTATATTATGATCATACTGTTTGATAAAATTCATGGAGGATATGCAATTTGATGAATGATGTAGTTTGAAGCATTAACTTCATGCATGGGCTTCTCAGTATGCTATTTATATTGTTATTATTGTTCCTCACACATATATTGTTAATTCCTCCATGCTAAACAAATAAATAACCAAATTACAGAATTTAGTAGCACATTTAGGCTTTCTATGTTATGCTATGAAAGACGAGCAAGTTTGTTCCTTGGTGTGCTATTTATATTGTATACTAATTGGTCCGTGTACATGGCTATTGGTTAATTCCTCTATGCTAAGTAGATAGCCAAATTACAGAATTTAGTAGCACATTTAACTTAAATTTGAGTAAGCAAATTTTAGTTGCTTTATACTTGATGTTATGAAAGACGAGCAGGTTTTATTCGAAGTCTTCTATATCATGCTTTTGATACTTTTTTCTTATCAGCATGTTACTTTTTAAAGCTTGATCTTACTGTCTTGTTGAAGAGTTATTCCTGAACATGGACCTGTTCTGAGTTTCAGGCAAAGCAGATGGAATCATACTCGCTTCTTTTCTGATTTTGGAGATGAGGATATGGATGATGATAGTGATGCAGAAGAAGGAGCTGCAAAGACAGCGGTCGGTCAGCGGACCAAAGCTTCTCTTCCTGTCTCAATAGCAACATTGAGGTATGCACATTCTTTCTTATTGATTTTGTTCTGTATTCAATTATTCAGTTTTAATGGTGTTTTGGCCTGGGTCTGTGTCGCTGTGCCAGTATCTGCTCAGAGTTTACCTGTGAAATGCTGCCTTGACTTTAGGCCCTACCTAGAGTTACTTCAATAGAATTTGGGCAAAAATCGAGCCTGACATGTTATGATGTAGGGTCTGCATCTAATGAGCATTGCTCTGAAACTGTGCTATGAATTTGTTTACACCTCTGATCTGGTTCATGGAACAGCGAAGTGGGAGAGGATGGGATATGATTCTTGAGTGGTGCATGGTATAAAAGGGGCAGGCTTAGTTGGATTGGTAATTGGGGACCAATTACACTTTGGAGAATGCACCAGGTCATTTTGATAATTGTTCCTGTATTTTTACTTGTATGTACATAAACAAATAGGTACATACCCATTTGAAGACATGTAGCATTCATTTTGTTAATATCTTTCAAGCTATAACCTAGAGCCTAAAAAATAAAAAGCAATTGCTTTAATAGAAACAAAAATGCATGATAACAATTCTAAGTCAATTAAATAATCCAAGTCTAGAGTCCAAATTATAAAGTCAATAGTTTTGTCTCTCAAACCACAAATAAGCCTAATAAGGGAAAACTAAATACTAAGAAATGCATTGAAACAACATAATGATTTTTAATTAGCCATATGTACTCTCACACTCTTGGGCTGCTGGTTTTGGCAATCTGAATGGGGAACACACCACAAATTCCGTGCCAGGATCTTGATAATATTTCCATGAAGAAGAAGAAGAAGAAGAAGAAGAAGAAGAAGAATTTTGTTTTGGGGTGGAAAGGCACGAGGGAGGTGGGTGAAATTGGTAACTGTGCAAATTGAGTTTGTATGATCTTTTCAATATCTTAGGTCCTTAGTTTGATTTATTCTTTTAACATCTTTTGGCAATTAAAGCTTACTTATTTTTTTCCTCTTTAGTTGACCAATCATACTAGAAAATAGAAACTGACACAGATTTTAAAAAATGTAGGTATTGTATATGTATGTGTATGCATTTATGTGTTTGTTGAACTTTTGACAACAGTTGCTACAAACATACAGTAACCAAAGCGTCCAATAATCTTAAATTGGCAAAGTTGTCAGTTTGTTAAAAATAACAAGTAACTTTATATAGTGTCTGTCATCAATCATGTTAATCTGGTTTCTATAGGTTGACCCGGAAGCGTCAGGCAGCTAAGAGCCTGTCAGAAGATCTGCTCGACCAAATGGAAGATGATCCTCTTGACTTGCTAGATCGGCAAAGAACAAGATCAGCACTTCAGTCCTCACCCCACCTGAAAAGAAAAGAATCTCAGGATGAGCCGGAGCTAGACCCTGATGGCCGTCTTGTTGTGCGAGAAGATGGGAGTTATCTAAGGAAGCCAAAGAGCCTCTCAGAGCATGACTCCGACACGAGAAGCCAAGCTAACAGTCGCCATTCGTCAAAATCTTCAGCGAAAGCTCAGAAGAAACGTCAGAAGACATCAGATTCTGGTGGTCTTACACTGGCAACGAGTATACCAATAGAAAGGCCAGTGGTGACTTGAAGAAGAAGGACAAGCTCGATCCTTACGCGTACTGGCCTTTGGATCGGAAGCTGCTGAACCGCAGATCGGAGCGTAAGGCAGCTGCTCGCAAGGGCATGGCGAGTGTCATGAAGTTTGCAAAGAGACTCGAGGGGAAGAGTGCCACTGGTGCACTCTCTGCGAGAGGGGTGAACCTAAAGAAGAAAGTTAGGAAAGGAAAGAAGAAGAGTAGTTGAGATGGGCATTATTTGTTGTACACCTCGTTATTGTTTTTGCTGGAGGTTCAGGAGTTGCTACTGTATATAGCAAGGCTAACATTAGTTTTGGAGCCAAGTTTTGGGCTGGGAGGTTGTTTTCTGTAGTGTTATTTATTCTATATACTCTATTGCAAGTTGCTAAGGAAAAAATCTCCTGTAAAATTGTGTCTTTCTAGTAATAGCTTTGTGAAGCATCATGTTACTGGGGGCTAAGACTGCAAGAAAGTAAATGATTTTGGGTTGTGAGAGAGGTTTTACATTGGTCTAACTTTATGTAACTATGGATCATTATTTGTCGAGATCAATATTTGTTAATTATACAGAGTAGGGAGTGACTGTACACAGCTGCAAGTCTTGATTTGTGGTATATTTCGGTAGGTAGAATACAGTTTCTGCATGGCAGCGAACAAGGGCTTGAATACACTGAATAAATTTGTAATTCTTGGCATTTGTATCTTGTACCTTTTTATATTTTAGCAGCTTAAAATTCAGAGAAGAATTATGATTAGGTGAAAATTAAATTTTCAATTTGATACTATGGCCAACAGTTGAGGTGAGGAGTAAAAGTGCAATCGTAATTAATGTTGGAATTGAAGAATATAAAGGTGAATCTTCGAGTTGAATTATGGCGAGATCCGTTGATCGAATCAACCGGATGATGGTTGGAGTGTGTTCTCCTTCCATTTGTGATGAACGTGGTATATTCACATGTTCAATTCCGACTTCAAATGAATGAGATATTCAAGTCCAAAGATTCCCTAATTCAAAGCCAAAAGGGAGTAAAGTTAGCTACAAGCATTTAGTCCATATTGGCCGTGTGATGGAAGCCTATGGAGTATAAATAGAGAAAAATGAGAACAAAGGGTGTGCCCTTTGGGTACTTGGAGTTTTCGCGCGCGAAAAGGAGGGAACTATGCACGTACATACGCGCGCCGCCGCTGGCGCCGGTGCCGCGCCGGGTCGGGCTCGGGCTCGGGCTCGGGTCTGAGTCTGAGTTCCCTACCTGGCCTGGTTCTTTTTGAATCAGGTCCCAAGGACCCGCTCCTGTTGCAAACCTGTTGGATTGCCAACGGTTGCGCACCTGTTGGACTATCAACGGTTGCGCACCTGTTGGACAACCAAAGGTTGCGAAACAGACCGCTCCGCGTCAACAGTTGCGACTGTTGGGCTGCCAACAGACACGTCTGCTGGGACGAAAGGATGCAACCTTTCGTTTGGGTTCAGACCTGTTGGCCCCTCTTGGAATGCTATATAAAGCATTCCAAACTCTCTATTGAAACACACCAAAACACCAATCTTCTCTTCTCTCTCTAAATTCTGAACTGCAAATTAAGTTTTGTGTTCTGAATTAGGAAGTAGAGTTCTGAAGTGAAGTGACTTCCAAAAAGGGAAGTGGAAAATCCGTAACTCGGTTTCCGAAGCGACTTCCAACGGAGATTCTGCAAAATTGTTCTGAAAGAGGAATCAGAAAATTCAACAGATTCTTTTATAAGAATTGTTGTCTGAATCTGGGACTTCTGAAGAAGAATATTCTTCAACCTTCCATCGTCCTCAACAGTGGGTGCTCCTCCAGAAGAGTAAAGGCAATATTCGTTTGAAATTTGTCCTTGTACCGCTGCTTCAACGATCCTGTGAAGGTACTGGTTGACTACGGTTTGACCGTACGGTGATTTGGTAGTGCTATCCAAATACCGTGAAAGAGTGTTGTATCTTGGGAGACCAGCGTCCATTATCCCGTTAGCACCGGTGCGGGGGACGTAATTGTCTTAAGGAGATTCGCTATAAGCGTACCTCACTCTAAATACTGTATAAGTGGATTAAGTCCTTTATACAGGGGATATACTTTACAGTATATCGAGACTGACTTAGATTCAGTCTAATTGGTGCTTTAACCAAGGAAGGAAATTGAAAGGTGGTTCTTAAATTAAGGAACGTTCTATTGAACGGAAAACCTCCCACCTGATATTTGCCGACCTGGCCAATTAGATTGTTGATATCTCAGTGATCTTGATTAGTTGTCAGATTGATTCTTGTTAAGCAGAATACCCAACAATCTTAAGACAATTACCGTTTCTTACTTCTGTTCTGCTTGAACTTGCAGAAGATGTCTGAGACAAATCAAGATAGCTCAAGTAAGACACCAAACATGCCGTTACAAGCTATGATGCCAACTTCACTTCCTAACCGAAGTCGGAGAAGCCAGGAAAATTTGATGGCACAGAATTCAAGAGGTGGCAACAGAAGATGATCTTCTACTTGACCACTCTTCATCTGGCCAGATTCCTGCAAGAAAATCCACCAGAGCCTGCAACTGATGCGTGGACTCAATGTGACTTCCTTTGCCGAAATTATATTTTAAATGGACTGGATGACTCTCTTTACAATGTCTACAGTCCTATAACAACGGCAAAGAAGTTATGGGTCAGTCTTGACAAGAAGTACAAGACTGAGAATGCTGGTACCAAGAAGTTCGTCGTTGGACGATTTCTGGAGTACAAAATGGTGGACAGCAAGACTGTAATCAGTCATGTGCAAGAGTTCCAACTTATCTTGTACGAGATAGAAGCCGAAGGTATGATCCTACCTGAAACTTTTCAGGTGGCAACTATCGTGGAGAAACTCCCACCTGCGTGGAGAGATTTCAAGAACTACCTGAAGCATAAGCGAAAGGAGTTGAAGTTGGAAGATCTCCTTGTGAGGCTTCGAATCGAGGAGGACAACAGAAAGTCCGAGAAAAGGAGCAGTAAGAACTCCTACGAAGCAAAAGCAAATGTGATCGAAGACTCAAAGGGGAAAGCGTCTACTTCCAAAGGCTTAAAGCGGAAGAAGACTTCCCAGGGGTACAAAGGCAAGGTCCAAGAAGGCAAGAACATGCGCTTCAAGGGAACTTGCTACATCTGCAACAAAAAAGGGCATAAGGCGAATGAATGTCGCAGCCGTCTCAAACAAAACAAGAATCTTGTTGATGGTCTTTTTAAAGACAATGTTGCAGTGGTAGACAAAAAGTCTGTGTATTTGTACCCGAAGCTTATAAATAAAGAAAATTCTTCTGTTTATTTGCTTGAGTCTCCTATTTTGTGGCATGCTAGATTAGGGCATGTAAATTACAAGTCTTTAAAGAACTTGTCTAATCTGGGATATATTCCTAAACTCAACTTGGAAGAAATTCGCAAGTGTGAGGTTTGTATTGAGGCCAAGTTGGCTAAAAATTCATTTCACTCAATAGATCGAAATACAGAACCTTTAGGGTTAATTCATAGCGATCTATGTGACTTGAAGTTTATGCCAACTAGAGGCGGTAAAAAGTATTTTATTACTTTTATTGATGACTGTACAAGATACTGTTATGTGTATCTTTTAAACAGTAAGGATGAGGCAATAAATATGTTTACAACATATAAAGCCGAAGTTGAGAATCAACTCAACAAGAAAATCAAGATTCTAAAATCCGATAGAGGCGGAGAATATGAATCAAATGATTTTAGTGAGTTATGTGCTAGTTTTGGTATAATACATCAAACAACAGCATCATATACTCCTCAGCAAAATGGAATTGCTGAACGAAAGAACAGAACTTTGAAGGAGATGGTTAATTCCATGCTCGTAAGTTCTGGAGCTCCGCAGAACTTGTGGGGGAAAGCTCTATTAACTGCAAATTATATTCTAAATAGAGTACCCCACAAGAAACTTGGTCTTGTACCATTCGAGTTATGGCATGGAAGGACACCTTCCTACCATTACCTCAAAATGTGGGGGTGCCTTGCAAAAGTGCTAACTCCATTACCTAAAAAGACTAAGTTGGGAGCAAAAACTATGGACCGCGTATTCATAGGCTATGCCTTGAATAGTAGTGCCTACAGATTTCTGGTTCATAAATCAGAAATACCAGATATTCATGATTATCAAATCTCGAGATGCTGTGTTCTTTGAAGACATCTTTCCGTACAAACGGGAAGCAGATAAGACTTCTGGGAAAAGAACACACGAGATGGTGTTCAGGGACGAAAGCCCCGAGGAACCAATTGTAAATGCGGAAATTGAACCAAGAAGAAGTCAGAGATCTAGAATCTCAAAATCTTTTGGTCCAGATTTCATAGCATACGCTATTGAGAGCGAGCCTCAAACATTTAAAGAGGCTATGTCAACCTCAGAAGCACAAATGTGGAAAGAAGCTATAAATAGCGAAATAGAATCCATACTAAGTAATCATACTTGGGAATTGGTAAACTTGCCTCCTGAAAGTAAACCAATTGGGTGTAAGTGGATTTTCAAACGAAAATTAAAACCCGATGGATCTATCGATAAGTACAAGGCTAGATTAGTAGCCAAGGGTTATCGACAAAAAGAAGGACTTGACTACTTTGATACTTATTCACCAGTAACAAGAATAGCGTCCATACGGATGTTGATTGCGATTGCAGTATTGCACAACTTAGATATCCATCAAATGGATGTCAAGACTGCATTCTTAAATGGTGAATTAAGTGAAGAGATATATATGGAGCAACCTGAAGGATTTAAAGTCAAGGGCCAAGAACACAAGGTGTGTAAATTGGTAAAATCCTTATACGGTTTAAAACAGGCTCCAAAACAATGGCATGAGAAATTTGATAGTGTCATGATCAAAGATGGATTCACTATCAATGAATGCGATAAGTGTGTTTACACGAAAACAGTTGGAGATGCATGTATCATTGTTTGTCTTTATGTAGACGACATGTTGATACTTGGGACTAATATTGAGATTATTAAGTCCACTAAAAGAATGTTATCCAACAGTTTTGATATGAAGGATCTGGGGGTTGCTGATGTAATTTTAGGAATTAAAATTACTAGAACACCAGATGGAATCAGTCTATCTCAATCTCACTACGTGGAAAAGATGATAGAAAGATTCAAGGATCATGGGATAAAAGAGAATACAAATCTTTTTCTCCCACACGTCCATCTTCATAAGAATACAGGAACTGGAATACGCCAGTTGGAGTATTCTCAGATTATCGGAAGTCTAATGTATTTAATGAATTGCACTAGACCCGATATTGCTTACGCTGTAAGCAAGTTAAGTAGATACACTAGCAATCCTAGTGATCTACACTGGACCGCTCTACTACGAGTTTTGGGTTACGTATCACATAGCAAGGAATATGCCTTGAGATATGGACAGTATCCTCCTGTACTGGAAGGATACAATGATGCTAATTGGATTGCAGATTCTGAGGAATCAAAATCAACTAGCGGATACGTATTTACTCTAGCAGGAGCAGCGGTATCATGGAAATCTTCTAAGCAAACATGTATTGCCCGTTCCACTATGGAATCGGAATTCATAGCCTTAGATAAGGCTGGAGAAGAAGCAGAATGCTTCGACAATTCTTAGAAGATATACCGTTATGGCAAAAGCCAGTGCCCGCTATATGTATACACTGCGACAATCAAGCAGCTATATCTAGGGCACAAAATGTGATATACAACGGTAAGTCTAGACATATTCGTCGTAGACATAATACCGTGAAGCAGTTGCTCTCAAATGGAATTATCTCTATTGACTTTGTATCGTCAAAGGATAATTTAGCGGATCCGCTTACTAAAGGTTTAAGTGGAGAGCGTATAAACTGCGCATCGAGGGGAATGGGTTTAAAAGCTTAACCTTACCGAGTCAGCTTAATGGAAACCTCACTTAGCGACTGGAGATCCCACGGACTAAGTTCAAGAGGAAAAACTAGTTATGATTGACTCAGCAAGTAAGCACTTGGGAGCTTGACTCCAATCCATTCCTAAGGTGCACATAAGTGCTTTTCTACAAGTGGGTTAAGGATAAGCTTAACGCTTTTAATGATGCCTATATCTTGTTACTAAACAAGTGGAGTAGAGTAGACTACTCTTAATAGGTCCATCACCTATGTGAGTATAGAGTTGGGTCGGCTCTTTGGGAATTTCTATGGAGGCTGTTATTCCCTAAAGATACTCTCTGAAACCATGAATGTCCAGGGCCAAAATGGACACAACAGAGAACCAAAGTTGATTTGGAAAGTCACTGTGTGAAGCTTGTTGACTTGGCTTACACTAACGGCTAACAGTTCAAGACCTAGTTCACTGATTAGCCAGTAAGTCTGATAAAGCTTTCGCTATGGAAGGTTCAAGACCTAGTTCACCTATCCTTATGCAGTTTCTTTTCTCAAGTACCTTTCACAATAGAGTCAGTCTCTTTGTGTGTCATTTCCTTGAATCTCCATTCATTGTGGGGGATTGTTGGAATTGAAGAATATAAAGGTGAATCTTCGAGTTGAATTATGGCGAGATCCGTTGATCGAATCAACCGGATGATGGTTGGAGTGTGTTCTCCTTCCATTTGTGATGAACGTGGTATATTCACATGTTCAATTCCGACTTCGAATGAATGAGATATTCAAGTCCAAAGATTGCCTAATTCAAAGCCAAAAGGGAGTAAAGTTAGCTACAAGCATTTAGTTCATATTGGCCGTGTGATGGAAGCTTATGGGGTATAAATAGAGAAAAATGAGAACAAAGGGTGTGCCCTTTGGGTACTTGGAGTTTTCGCGCGCGAAAAGGAGGGAACTATGCACGTACATACGCGCGCCGCCGCTGGCGCCGGTGCCGCGCCGGGTCGGGCTCGGGCTCGGGCTCGGGTCTGAGTCTGAGTTCCCTACCTGGCCTGGTTCTTTTTGAATCAGGTCCCAAGGACCCGCTCCTGTTGCAAACCTGTTGGATTGCTAACGGTTGCGCACCTGTTGGACTATCAACGGTTGCGCACCTGTTGGACAACCAAAGGTTGCGAAACAGACCGCTCCGCGTCAACAGTTGCGACTGTTGGGCTGCCAACAGACACGTCTGCTGGGACGAAAGGGTGCAACCTTTCGTTTGGGTTCAGACCTGTTGGCCCCTCTTGGAATGCTATATAAAGCATTCCAAACTCTCTATTGAAACACACCAAAACACCAATCTTCTCTTCTCTCTCTAAATTCTGAACTGCAAATTAAGTTTTGTGTTCTGAATTAGGAAGTAGAGTTCTGAAGTGAAGTGACTTCCAAAAGGGAAGTGGGAAATCCGTAACTCGGTTTCCGAAGCGACTTCCAACGGAGATTCTGCAAAATTGTTCTGAAAGAGGAATCAGAAAATTCAACAGATTCTTTTATAAGAATTGTTGTCTGAATCTGGGACTTCTGAAGAAGAATATTCTTCAACCTTCCATCGTCCTCAACAGTGGGTGCTCCTCCAGAAGAGTAAAGGCAAATATTCGTTTGAAATTTGTCCTTGTACCGTTGCTTCAACGATCCTGTGAAGGTACTGGTTGACTACGGTTCGACCGTACGGTGATTTGGTAGTGCTATCCAAATACCGTGAAAGAGTGTTGTATCTTGGGAGACCAGCGTCCATTATCCCGTTAGCACCGGTGCGGGGGACGTAATTGTCTTAAGGAGATTCGCTATAAGCGTACCTCACTCTAAATACTGTATAAGTGGATTAAGTCCTTTATACAGGGGATATACTTTACAGTATATCGAGACTGACTTAGATTCAGTCTAATTGGTGCTTTAACCAAGGAAGGAAATTGAAAGGTGGTTCTTAAATTAAGGAACGTTCTATTGAACGGAAAACCTCCCACCTGATATTTGCCGACCTGGCCAATTAGATTGTTGATATCTCAGTGATCTTGATTAGTTGTCAGATTGATTCTTGTTAAGCAGAATACCCAACAATTAATTAAACATTTGTTTTCTGTCATAAATATTTTGTGCAAAAATTTTTAAGACCTTATTTACATGTTCTTATTTTTTCAAATTGTTACAAGATCTTATTAAATTATTTTATATCATTTTTTTATTAAATTATTGAAAATTTTCTTATTAAATTATTGAAAAATCTTATTTTATTACATATTACAAGATCTTTACTAGCCTTATTTAGTACTACCTCTTGCAAAATATCTATTCATATTCAAATTCAAATTCTTATAAGATCTTTCTTGTAATAATTAATTTCTTGTAATTAACTATTTCTAAGTACTATATTATATAAATTCTTGCCTCTTATTTAGGGGAGCCACCGGATGTGAATTATTCACGGATATCCGAATCCGCCTCCAACTCGGATACGGATATTATTTTTTCACATCTGTCAATATTCGTCTCCATGTCCGAAAGTTAAGCGCGGATACGGATATGGTAAAAGCAATATCCTATCTGTATCTGATCCGATATCCGAAGGTTGGATGCTTGATAATGATATCCGGATGGAAGAGACTATTCTTCACTGAAATGAGGCAATAGATTTCGATATTTTGAGTTGGTGAAAAAGTAATAGTGAAAAGTATCTGATTCTTGCAAGAGTAACATAAGATATTTTGAGTATTTCAATATCAACTGTGGCATTCGAATCGACATTTAGTACTGGAGGTCGTGTAATCCATTACTATATAAGCCGAATGGCAATGGATACGGTGGAAGCATTAATATGTACACAATAATATCATAGTATGTATCACATTTAATATTGTTGTAGATGAGATAAAAAGTAATATGAGTATATCCGTTTAGTTTATCCTTAACCGTATTTATTTTTACATATCCGATTCGTATCCGCATCTGATCCGCTAATATTCAATCCATATCCGATATCCGATTTTGGTGGATACGGATGTTATTTTTTCACATCTTCAATATCTGTATCTGTATCCAGTATCTGAAAGTTGGGTGCGGATACGAATATAGTAAAGATAATATCCGATCCGTATTCGATTCGATGGCACCCCTACTCTTACCTGCAATTAATTAGAAAAGTAGTTTAATGCAATAGGAATAATTCATACATATTACATGCAATACATGTTTCATGAAATGAGGATATTACATGAGAGATTGCTTATTTCTTATTGTCTAAATTATTATGTAACAAATTCTAAAAAATTTAAAACTGTCCAATTCCTACAAAATAAGTTGCATAATTGCTACATTTAGAATTCTAAATTCTAGCATATTAATATTGTGATTCTTTCTGTGATTTGCTAGAATACTTTGTCATTTAAATTTGTACACCCTTTTAAATTCTTGCAAAATAAGTTGCATAATTGTTGCATGTGAAATTCTAGATTCTAACATATTTTTATTGTGATTCTTACTCTTATCTCCTAGAATACTTTGTCCTTTAAATTAAATAAGAACTCTATACTATTTTATTCTGCATATCCTAATTTAAAAGTTACTAACATAAACCTGTATTATGATATTTTTAAATATTGTGGATACAGAAAACATGATAGAATTCTTTCTGTCATTTTGACAAACCTACATTATAACAACATTATTTATATTCTCTTTATGTAGCTGATATAGGAATAAGTTCCTAAGTATTTTTAGTTCAATAGAGCAAGGATATTAAAGTGTAAACTATTTTTCAAAATTATGTACAATCGGTGTTTAACTAAGAAAGGATACTCAATGTGGTTGTATAATTAAGGAACACTAAGAGTGAAAAATCTCTTACTTGAGTTATGCCGGCCTGGTCAAGTACACTAATAAAATTGAGTTTTGACTAACAATAATTCTAAAATTCTTTATTACATATATCATCAGCCTTTCTTCATCATAACTTTAGAATTGATGTTGTCTAAGTTATAACCCTAGTTTTCACACCAACATTTAGACATATATGAATCTGTCTAGAATTAACTTTAATTACATATTATGGTTGGATCTAGTTGTAACTATCTTTCATATTTGAGTTTGATCAGAACAAACTAAATTTGCTAGAATTGAATCCTAATCTATACCAAAAAAAAAAAAAAAATCTAGTATGAGTAACATAGTAGGATTGAAAATTTCAAACAATATGATTATATTGAAGTTACAAGGAAAACTGTGCTATTTGTGATATTATGTTTGTACGAACAAAACTTATAATTTAAGCTCATATAAAATGTGTATGTGGGCTTATTTTAAAATATGTATGTTAAAATTTTGAATTATATTTTTAATAAAAAAGAAAATAGTACACAAATTTTCAACATTTATATGCAACTTGAGAATGATGAGCATTTATATGTGCGCGTGAGTCTCTCTCCAAAAGATAAAGTGCTGGCAGAATCCTTTCTTGAAATAATAGGGAATTCTTTCAAAACGTAAGTGGTGGACTTGATGTTTTTCAAATATAGTCCATGTATCATTTTCCTTATAAATCTTCTGTGAAAATATTACATAAAAATTCTCTAGAACTGAAATTTGTACGTTAAAATTAAAATGAAGGTAGGGGCTGTTTGGATTCAAGGAATTGGATGGAAGTGAGGAAGTGGGAAGTGTCTTTTCTCATTTCCGCTGTTCATCCAAACACCGGAAAAGGAAAATGGAAAAAGTTCTTTTCCTTCTCTCTTTTCTCCTTTACACAACGTTTTCCTCACTTTCAGAATGCTACAGTTAATTTTGTGGTCATGTAAATCTCATTTGTAATAAATTGTAGCACAAAACAGTTAATTTTTTGCTCATGTAAATCTCACTTGCATTCTAATTACAGTCTAATTTTTATTTTTCTTAATTAATTTTTAATTTAATATTATTTTGCGGTCAACTTTGTATTCAACTTTTTCACTTTCACTTCCACATTTCCATCCAAACACCGGAAAAGACATAACATTTTCCAAACCACACTTCCCAACAACATCCAAACACCAGAAAACTTACTAACCAATTCTCAAGTTCCAAAGGGAACTATTACCACTTCCTCACTTCTTCACTTCCTCACTTCCACCCTTAACCAAACAGGCCCGATGTTGCCCGGTAACGTCTCGAGCCATGAGCTCTGCCAAGTACGCTTTTAACTAAGTTTTTTTTCGTGGCACTTCCCAAATGCCGACAACAACCGACTTGACTACAAAATATTATCATTTAATTATTACGAGCTTTTATTCAGAGAGTAACTTGTGTCATTTCAAAAGAATTCGACCTTGCGGTATCTTTTTCACTCAAATACAGTAAGATTCATTTCATTGAAGGGCCTGTTTGGTTAAGGGTGGAAGTGAGGAAGTAAGAAAGTGAGGAAGTGATAATAGTTCCCTTTGGAACTTGATAATTGGTTAGTAAGTTTTTCGGCGTTTAGATGTTGTTTAGAAGTGTAGTTTGGAAAATGTTATGTCTCTTCCGGTGTTTGGATGATAATGTGGAAGTGAAAGTGGAAAAGTTGACGAAAAAGTTGACCGCAAAATAATATTAAAATAAAAATTAATTAAGAAAAATAAAAAATGGACTGTAATTAGAATGCAAGTGAAATTTACATGATCAAAAAATTAACTGTTTTGCGCTACAACTTATTACAAATGAGATTTACATGACCACAAAATTAACTGTAGCCTCTAAAAGTGAGGAAATGATTGTGTAAAAGAGAAAATAGAAAAGAAAAAGGGGTTTCCTATTTTCTTTTTCCAGTGTTTGGATAGATAGGGAAGTGATCAATTATACTTCCCCATTTCCTTACTTCCGCCCACTTCCTTCAAACCAAACACCCCCGAAATTGATCTATATTATTTCAAGTAACTAAAAATTAAAAATAATTTATTTTAAATTTTTTGCTGATCTGCCAAGTAATTTGCTCATCCATCAAATAAGCGCAAAATAAACGGCCGAAATAATGAGTTGCTTAATTTAACGGTATAGAATATTTAAAATCTAACCAAAAAAAAACGCATAAAGATTTTTAATTGTTTAGATCACGGTGACATGCTCAGCATCAAAAATTTATACATGTAAAAATATAAATCTAAGCAATATGTTATTTTCATTAGACTCTTCTATTCTACAGAAGACAAACCTACAGGGAGAAACCAAAGAAAGTCTCCCTCTTCAGTACCAGCACCGGCCAATAACTGTTTAGGACTTGGAATTAAAGCACCGTTGGCATTAACACGCAACTAATTCAAAATTCAAAACCTATTGATACCCAGTGACAAGAATCCAAGAATTTCATCCCTAGACGTATTTCAAGACTGCAATAGGTTCGGTGTGAGAGAACACAGATATGGCATGAAAAAGGCCCACCATGAAGAGTAAATTGAAACGCTGACAGGTTTCTATACAATGCAAGAAGGTAGTACAGAGTGGAGAATATTTCTCCTCAACGTTTCTAGGAAAGTCAAATTTGGGTCTGTTTGGTTGTCGTAATTGGCCGTAATTCGTAAGTTATAATTGGTAAAGTCTTTTACATTTGTATATGAGTTACATGCATGTAAGCTTTATGGTGTGTTGGTAATATAAAGTTGTAAATGAAAAAGTGTATTGTGCTTTACGGTGTTTGGTTATCGTAATGTGTAAGTCGTAAGTGAAAAAATTGATCACAAAATTAACTATTTAGTGATTTAAAAAGTTTTAATATTGCAAATAAATATTAAAAATGTTAAATTAAAAAAAATTAATATTAACATAAAAAAATAATACAAATTTACATGACCACAAAATTAACTGTAACTGGGTTGCAAGTGAGGGGTAATTGGGTTGTGTAAGTCTTTTATGAATTACGGTCCAAACAAACGCCGTAGTTGTAAGTGGGTTGTAAGCCAAGCAACCACTTTTTACTGTTTGTTACTGGAAGAATAAAGGGAAAAAGATCTTCAAGCTATAATTTCCTTCAAGGTTACGCTGCTGTTCTATCTCATTTCTCTTTGATCATTATTTTCCTCTCTCAGTTCTTCTCTACGCAATTGTACACGAAAGAGAGCAGTCATAGAAAGCAGAATATAACATCTCTGGGTTTTCAAGATTAATATTTGGGTGGACTCGTCCTGTTCGAATTGCCTGCGTAGCAAACAGGCATGACAAAAAGAATAATCAGAGAAGCAAAGTCATCGTCAACAGCAGGAACCACTAATGCCCAGGAAGAGTTTTTGAGACTTCAGAAGCCAATCAGAAATTAATCGTGAATCTCATGCATAAAAAGCACTTACACAAATCAAAAGGGTGATGCATTACATAAGCTAGTAATGAACTGAAAATGTATGTATCTCACTAATCCTGATGAGTTGCATATTGATGGCTCGCTATCTTAGATCATTTGAGATATTTACCTTATTTACATTCCAATCATGTTAACACTAGGAATGGGTTGCAGTCATGAATAAAAATCAACATTTTTTTTTTGTCACGCTGGTGTGATAGAATCGACATTTTCCTAGCTTAATGGAAATAAAAAGCATAACAATAATTGGCATGAGTTTACATTGACTCAAAGGGGTAAAATGTTGAAATTTACAACCATTATAATTTATGTTTCTCTCTACTCATTCATGTGACATGACTCAATGTCTTTTTGGCATGATCTTAAATTTATATTGAATTATACATGTTGGAATGATCACCAATTATACACTGCAAATGAAATGTGGAGCAATAACTTTAGTTATCTCAAACTATTTAAATTAAGAATTCAAGTTTCAGTAAAACATTAAGTTCAATGATGATTGTTATTAACTGAGAATTGGTTAAATATTGGTGGAAAACCAAAGAGAACGTTATCTTCCCATAAGTAACAAAAGAGCTTAACAGCTTTATTGTTATTGTTGGTACAGTTTGTGGAGAACAAGAAATAAAAGGAAGAGGGAGAAGAGAAGACAGAGACTCAGCCAAAATGACCTTCTGTTGGTGGTGAGGACATGGGAGGTGGAGGGGGAGATGGGAGATGGAAAATGGTTTTAAAAAATTAAAAAGTCAGTGTTTTGCGGTTTGGTTACGGCTAGAACTCGATCTGATGCACGACTGAATTAGACTTCATTCTAACTTCTAACCCAAAAAGGGTTAACTTCTAGTAGATAATGAGGCTCTTAATTAGCTCATCTTGTTCCTGCATGATTTATCCTCCTTGTTTCATCCCTCTTTTTTGTTTCTCCTCCGGCATTTTCGCTGTATTCCTCATTCAACTCAATTAGTATCTGTTTGTTTTTTGGAAGAGAAGGAAGAGAGAAAAAGCGGAGGTGAAGAGAGAATGAAGAGTGGATGTTCGAAAGAGAGAAGGAAGAAAGAGTTATGTTTGGTTCTGTAGATTTTTAAAGAGGGAGTTAGAAGAAGCAAAAGGAAAAAGAGGAAGGAAAAAAAGAGAGAGAAAGAGAGAAGAAATTAAACAATTATTTCATTGTCTCGATCCACAAGATCCAAGCATTCCTCAGCACAAAATCGAGCAGAAAATATAGAACTCAACTAACCATGTCGGAGCCAGCTCGAAACTCCTCCGAGCAAAATAAACTCTGGTCGCTCCCTTTTGTTGATGATCTATCACTGATCAAACAATAGCGGAACACCAAGTTGAAGACTCGGCAATAGAAGCGGAAGCGTAGAAGATCTACCACTAGCAAGTAATCACCACACAACTAAAAACACAAGATTTAACATGCTTCGGCAATGTGCCTACATCCACAGGGAGGAGGGGAGAAATATTTATTGAAGAAAATATAAGAGTTACAATGGGATCTCTCTCACAACTCTCAATGATGAAATTCTAGAATTTCTCTTGAATTGTTGACACACCTTCAAAAGGTCACCCTGAGGGGTTTACATAGGCACCTGAGATGATCCTAATCCAACACGAATTCAAATCAGTACCTTCTTAGAGAAATAGGAAACCCGTATTTAAACCAAAATAAGAGACAGATTGACAGATCGTATTAAGAAACTGTCAAAAACCTAAATTCTTCTCCAATGAATATGAGATATTCCAAATACTAACAATTTCCACCTTGACTCATGTTCATTGAGTCAGAAATTGACATCTGCTCATTCGCCTTTCTTTCTCTCCCTTTTTATGACTTCACATGGCTCCCTCCTAAGAGCCCGTTCACCATTTTACCCTTTGAAGAACCTTGATGAAGTTCAGAGATGCTCTGAACTTCTCCACTGGGATGGTCTTCGTCATCATATCCGTTAGATTCTTCTTCGTGCTGATCTTTACTAAATCAATCACCTCATTATTCACGGCTCACTGACGTATCTTGTGAAATCTCACATCAATGTGCTTCGTTCTCTTGTGATACCTATGATCTTTAGTGAGATGAATAGCACTCTGGCTGTCGCAATGAACCCAAACTGAATCCTGTATGATACTGAACGTCTCAACCAATCTTCTCAACCACAAAGCTTCTTTTGACGCCTCAACTGCAGCCATGTACTTCGCTTCTGTCGTTGAAAGAGTAATTGTATCTTACAATTCTGCCTTCCAACTAATGACGCACTCAGCTATTGTGAACACATAGCGAGTCGTAGATCTTTGCTGATCAAGATTTCCTGCATAATCTGTATCAATATAGCCTTGTGTAACCTAATCTTTCCCATTTCCAATCTCTGAAACACCAAGCCTAGTCTCGTAGTCCCTCGCAGATATCGCAACACCCACTTCACTGCTTCCCAATGTTACTTTCCTGGATTTGACATGAACTGACTTACTGTACTAACTGCATAGGCTAAGTCAGGCATAGTGCAGTCCATATCATACATGAGTGATCCCATTACAGTAGCATATGATACTCGAGACATCTCTTCCTCCTCTACCAGTGATTGTGAACACTGCTTGGAGGATAATTTGAAGTGACATGCCAAAGGAGTGGTAACTAGTCTTACTTCTGCCATATTAAATCTCTCCAATACCTTGAGAACATAGTTCTCCTGGGATAGCCAAAAATCTGCCTGCGCCTCTGTCTCGAGTGATCTCCATATCTAAGATCTTCTTGGCTCTCCCAAATTCTTCATGTCAAATTCTTTCTTGAGCTGAGCTTTAAGCTTCTGAACATGTGTCATGTTTCTCGTAACAATCAGCATATCATCCACATATAATAGCAAATATGTTGGATCATTATTCTACTTGAAATAGACACAACTATCATACTCACATCGGTTGTATTTGGGCTTGATCATGAAAGAGTCAAACCATTTGTGCCACTGCCTAGAGACTGCTTAAGTCCATAGAGGGATTTCTTTAGAAGACACACCTTGTTTTCTTTACTTTCCTGAATGTAACCTTTATGTTGTCTCATGTATATCTTTTTCTCTAACTCACCATGCAGAAACGTTGTTTTAACATCCATCTTCTCTAACTCTAGATCAAACTGAGCAACTATCGCCAATAACATTCGAATAGATATATGCTTGACTACAGGAGAAAAAATCTCATTGTAGTTTATACCGTCCTTCTGAGCATATCCTTTGACAACTAACCTTACTTTGTACTGCTCATTGTCCTTGCGAAAGATCCATCTGCAACCTATTGTCTTGGAGTCCTTTGGAAGATCGACTAACGTTCATGTTTGGTTTCTATCCAAAGACTCTATCTCTTGCTTCATGGCTGTAATCCATTTGTCGTGGTCATCTGCCTTGATCGCTTTCCTATAACTGTCAGGTTCTCTTGTTTCTGTTACTAATGCGAAAGAGATATGATCTTCATCCCAGCCATATCTTGTTGGTGGCAACATAACTCTGACTGACCGCCTCAACGGTGTAGGTTGCTCTTAAGTAGCCTCCTGTTTGTTTCCATCTGAATTTAAGAAGTTCATTTCTGACCCTCCAGGCCTTTTAGGGCTATCTGAGAACTGACTCCCTTTTTCTGAGTATCTGTTGCTGAACTGTCTGAAGCTCCACCTTGCGCTTTATCTCCGTCTCTGACTTTTCTCGCAACATTGAATGTTCGTCAAAGACCACATCTCTGTTGGTAAAGGTGTTCTTTTTCTCGGGATCCCAAAGTCTGAAACTCTTGACTCTTTTGGTGACCCGATGAAGATACAGTTCTTAAACTTGGACTCCAGTTTGTTCCTTTTCTGACTATCAACCAAACTATATGCCGGGCAACCGAAAATCCGTAAGGTTGAATAGTCCACAAATACTCCTCGCCATATCTCCTCTGGGATCTGAAGATCAATAGTTATTGATGGTGACACATTTACCAGATAACTCGCATGATTCACCGCCTCTGCCCAAAATTCTTATGACATTTCAGCCTGTAATCTGATATTGTGGGCACGCTCTGTAAGTGTCTGATTCATGCACTCTGCTACTCCATTTTTTTCTGATCGCCCTGAAATACTTAGCTGGTGTTTGATGCCCTTACTTGCTAAGTAGTCTTTGAATTCTTTGGAGGTGTACTCGCCTTCATTATCGGACCTCAAGACTTTCACCTTCCGCCCCGTCAGATTTTCCATCAAAGTTTTTCACTCCTTGAACTTTTGAAATACTTTCGATTATGCTTAAGAAGTATACCCAAACTTTTCTTTAAAAATCATCTATTAAAGTAACATAGTACCTAGCACCTCCAATGGATGCTACTGGCGAAGTCCCTACACATCCGTGTGTATAAGATCTATCAAGCCCTTTGTATTGTACTGAGATGTAGAGAAAGCTACTTTATGTTGCCTACCCATGATGCAAAATTTATAATGATCAAGTTTGTGATATTTGATACCTGGTAGAGCACTCCTTTTATGTAGGACTTGAAGACCTCCCTCGCTCATGAGTCCAAGACGTATGTGCCAAAGTCTTGTAGTATCTTCCTTCTCTGTTGCTGCTGAAGTATCACCAATAATAATAATGCTTCCTGTCAACTTGTACAAGTTTGCTGTTCGTTTTCCTTTGAGAACCATCATGGAGCCTTTAGTAACTTTGATTGCTCTATCTGCACCAGAAAACTTGTATCCACGAGCTTTCAAAGCTTCCAACGAGAGAAGATTCTTCTTTAAACTCAGAATGTGTCGAACGTTTATGAGGGTTCGAACCTATCCATCAAACATCCTCATACGGATGTTGTCGATGCCAATAGTCTTACACACGACGTCATTTTCCATCAGAACAAAGCCTCCATCATAAGATTTGTAAGTACTGAACCACTCCCTTTTTGGGCACATGTTATATGTGCACCCCGAGTCAAGTAACCAAGCATCTGAGTATTTACCTTTTCCTGACTCAGCTGTCAAGACATCACATGAATCCTCATCTGCTTTTTCGACAACCCTGGCTTGATCTAACTTCCACTGGTAATAGCCCCATCAGAATCTTTGCGGCCTTTTCTCTTCAGCTTCTCCTTGTATTTCATACGATTTTTCTTAATGTGCCCTGGTTTCTTGCAAAAGTAGGAAGAGAAACCCTTAGAAGCCTCTGAATCCCTTTTGGGTCCCTTACTCTTTGATCTTCCCCTCTGGCCCTTGACAAACAATCCTGAGGTCTCCTCCGTAAAATCTGTCTTCTTCATCAGCTCGTTGTTCTGGAGCATCTGCCTGACATCTTCTAACTCTAAGGTCTCCTTACCATACATGATGGTGGTCGCCAAGTGGTCATAACTTGATGGAAGAGAAGAGAGTAACAAAAGAGATTTGTCTTCTTCTTCTAACTTAACCTCTAGAGCTAACAAGTCGCTTCAATTAAAAGTATTGAGATGTTGTAGATTAGGCGTATCTTCCTACATCGAAGGCTGTATAACTGCTTCTTCATGAAGAGTAAGTTCGACAAACTCTTCGTCATGTACATGCTCTCCAGCCTACACCAAAGACTAACAGTTGTCTCCTCGTTCATCACGTTGTAGAGGAGCTCATCTGATAGGCATAATATGATCGCCGCCTTTGCGCGAAAATCGATATCGTTCCACTCATTATCCTCTATCTTCGATGGCTTTTTCTCAATACCAAGCAGGATCTTGTGTGTGCCCTCCTTCACGAGCAACGATGTTACTCGCATCTCCACAATAGGATGTTAGACTTCCCGTCGAATTTCTTCACCTCGAACTTGGTTGTCGTGGTCGTCTTACTAGCCATCGCTCTGATTCCAATTGTTGGTAATCTATCACTGATTAAACAACAGAGCAACACCAAGTCGAAGACTCGGCAGCGGAAGCGGAAGCGTAGAAGATCCACAACTAGCAAGCAATCACCACACAACGAAGGAACACAAGATTTAACGTGGTTCGGCAATGTGCCTACGTCTGCGGGGAAGAGAGGAGAAATATTATTGAAGAAAATACAAGAGTTATAATGAGAACTCTCCCACAACTCTTAATGGTGAAATTCTAGAATTTTTCTTGAATTCTTGACACACTTTTAAAATGTCACTCTTGAGATGTTTATATAGGCACCTGCGATGATCCTACTCCAACATGAACTCAAATCAGTACCTTCTTAGAGGAATAGAAAACCCGAATTCAAACTAAAATAGAAAACAAATCTGTATTAAAAAACTATCAAAATTCTGAATTCTTCAATGAATATGAGACATTCCAAATATTAAAAATTCTCTCTAGGGAATGCAAACATACCTTTTAATTCAGAAATCCCATTCTGAGAGAGAACTTTTCATCTTCATCCAAAATCTCCAACAAGCCCACAAGTTCCCTGCCTCTCAATTATCTTCCATCAAATCAACCAGAATGTTTTCCTTTTTATATCATTTATTGATTTTCTCTGTACAATCTTCTTATCGCTTGTCCAATCAAGAAATTGATCCTTGTGAAGGGAGAAGGGAAAGAACTATTGGTTAAGGGTGGAACTGAGGAAGTGAGAAATTGAGGAAGTGGTAATAATTCTTTTTGGAACTTGAGAATTGGTTAGTAAGTTTTTCGGTGTTTGGATGTTATTTGGAAGTGTGGTTTGAAAAATGTTTTATCTTTTCCGGTGTTTGGATGGTAATGTGAAAGTGGAAGTGGAAAAGTTGACCACAAAGTTGACCGTAAAATAATACTAAAATAAAAATTAATTAAGAAAAATAAAAATTGACTGTAATTAGAATACAAGTGAGATTTACATGACCAAAAAATTAACTGTTTTATACTACAACTTATTACAAATGAGATTTACATGACCACAAAATTAACTGTAACACTCTGAAAGTAAGAAAATGATTGTGTAAAAGAGAAAAGAGAAAAGGAAAAGGAGTTTTCTTATTTTCCTTTTCCGGTATTTGGATAGATAGGGAACTGAGTAATTATACTTCCCTATTTCCTTACTTCCGTCCACTTCCTTGCAACCAAACAGCCCCTACAAGGAAAGCAAGTGGATGATCTCTTTACCTCATTGTGGGCTCGAGAAGGAAAAAGACATGACACATAAAGAGTTCATCATTAGTATATGAGAGAAGCTACACCATATTGCCATTCGAGGTAGTTGAAGAGAAAAAAGATGCATACATAATGAATTCCATAAAAATTGGTGGCAACAAGTAACCTTATTGTATACATATGTGTAGTTATTAAAAAAAAAATTATGGCTGGCAAAGCTTCAAGCCCTTACTTCTTCTGTTAACTCTCTATTTCTTTTCTTAACATCTAAATTTAAATAAGAAACATCATATATACAAGGTTCTTGAATGTGGAAACTTGTATGGAGTCCCTATACCATTTTCGCTTTAAGAATTACACCCAAAATTGAGATTCGCGTCCTTTTTCTTTTTCTCGAGGGGAAAGAATTAGAAGTACTCCTTGTGGAAGTGGAACCTTGTTGAGGTCTTGTGGCTCATCTCATGAGATAAGCTTCTGAGCTCTTTGGCTAATCCTGGCGTGCCGCAGTAGAATACACCTGCAATATTTATAGTTAAACTTCATTAGTTGTTAAAATCAATGCATTTTTGGATTGAAATTTGTATTAGATTTGTGATGAGATTATTCATACTGGATCTGGATCCTACATGTATCCAACCCATTTACAACACTATCTTCAGCCTACCAAGTAGTAAAAGTGTAGTCGTCTTACCTACAGTGGCGCCTCGATACTTTGAAGCTATTTTCGTAAACACTTCCCTCCAATTAGGCCTTGCAAAATGTGTTCTAACCTGTGGAATAACAAGCATTAACGACAATTTGACGACTGGTGGCTCCTTGAACCATTAATTCAAGCTAGATGCTTAAAAATGAATTCATGTTTAACTCTGTTAAACTTTTCTCAAAGATAAACACAGTTAACTTGTTTAGTTTGTATTGGTCTCTGCTTGTTTAAGCTTAATTAACTATTTGGTCCTATTGCCATTGAGGCCTGGCTTAATGGTAAAGGATTGGGTTAGGAAATGGGAGGTCCGAGACATGGCTTTGCTCCATAAAAAGAAACTATTTGGTCTTATTACCGCATTCTTAGACAACATTGTGCGTTTTAGTATTAATTTTTATAAAATTAAATATTAGAGAATATTTTCTGTTGAAACAAGTTCTTTAGGTTTTCCACATATTCGTCAAATGAAGTCACGCGATAGTGTATACCTATTTATCAAAAAAGGAAACTCCTAATTCCTTTTAGCAATATAATTTCACTACAACTATTGTGGATTAGAATAAAACAATTGAACATTTTTAAAATCTTCTTATTTAAATTGATGAAATCAAACTGCCTTACACATTAGGAGTTGATATTCATGAACGAGTCGAAAGCATGGACATTATGTATGGAAACTTGCCATATTCTTTTTATGCCCATTCGTTTCTGAAAAGAATTGCTAAAAAGTAAGTAATTGTCAACAAAAGTGGGCATACCCGAGTGCCTGAGACGATGTCAAAGCCATTTTTGGCATGATTTAGAGCTTGCACCATGGTGAGTAGAGTGCTCCTTGCATCCCCCTCCTCGTAAACACTCGTCAAATAGTTGTGCATCTCTATAACTTCCTGTTTTAAACGACCAGTATGATAAATCCCCTAGTTTAGCTCCTCAATTAGGCACGAAGAAAATGCATGGTCTATATTAGAAAACAGAGGTCAGAATAATCACCTTTCTATCCATTTCTGCAACCTCATTCATGACACCTTTGAACCACTCGAATGACCCTGGCTCTCTTGTAACCCAATAGAAATGAGCACTGGCAGTCCTCTGTGGTCTCTTCTTGCTACTGCTACCTGGTGTGGAGAAGCCAAAGCTATTAGCGCTGTCATCTGATCGGCTAGTCTCTGTCGTCAACTCCTATGAGTAAACACAACACAGGAAAATTAGTTTGCAGGAATATGAAGAAGCAAAAACATAGAGGAAATAAACGTACAAGATCTTACCAGGAGTTCATCCACCAATCTAATGTTGTTGAGTAGGTCCCGTAGAATGCTTATAAAAGGCGTAGCGCCAATCCCAAGCCCCACCAGAAGCAGAACATCATAGTTTCGAAAGTCTTGAGCTGGTGCACCATATGGTCCATCAACAAGCAATCTCGGCAGACTACACGAAATTTAGACTATGTTTTAATTATTAGAACATACAAGAATCTCAATAAACTGTTTGATCTAGTTCAAGATTTACAAAATGAAATTTTCATACATCCCCTCAAACGTTCAGACTCATGTGGTGTAAACAGTTCTCAGTTACATTTATACAATAATATACAGCATTTTAAAAACATGCAAATAGCCATATTTACACAAATCACCAATATATTTTATTTAAACCAGAATAGAAATGTTACCCTGCATTCTTAACTTCATTTCTATAAGTTATGATCTCAAAAATCAATATAAAACAAATTTTATGAGAATGTAAAGCTACGGTTAAAGGCTTACCTTTTCTGTTTTGCTGATCCCAGTTCATTTAATTTTGCTCTCCCTGATGTAAAATACTGCTCTGTAAATATGTGTTTGAGCTCCTGAGTCCAGTCCCCTGTAGTTCGGATGTGAACGCTAAGATATTCATCACCAGGAGCTGAGGTTATGGAGAAAGGGTGCCTGTTGGTTTTGACATGGAGGAAGGTAACATGTTCAGCTTCTTCATGTGCGGAAAGCCTAACCTAAGGGTGCTAAGTGGGTCAAGTTCTTGAGTTCAAAATCTAATAAGATACAATCTGGCTTCAATTTGAGTTCCAATTCAATTTGGGCCTAGTTTGCACTGACTAGACTAGCTAGTGGCAATATACAGAAATCAAGCGAAACTATTGGTTTCTTCTTCTCTTCCTGATTAAATTGGATCTATTCAAGTCTAATGATTTTGGTAATGTTGGACCAAATTCATCTTGTGGACAAGGGACTGATGATAGCAAATTCATGCCCTGGATTTGGTATATAGATGGATCCAATTTATCTGACCCTTTAGTACTTGTAGTAAAACAAGAAAATTGTGATGTTAGAAATGCATAAATGGTGAATCACAAACCATTCGAATGGAGATACTGCTGGGCATTGCAGAAAAATGTACTGCCCGCTCCTATAGCGAAATCCATGTGGCTTGGACATGACCAATGTTAGAACACTTCCAGGTAGTAATGCAACCTGAACGAAAATAAATGATATTAAAACAAAGTTTATCCGGTTTAATTAACATTAGCTTATCTATCAGAGATAGCACACATTAGACTGATATGATGAAAGTACAAATCTAGAATGGACAAGTGCATTAGTACAGTTTAGCTCTCTTAACATTCTTATTTGCTAGGTTCATTTTGCACTGCCCTCTTAATAACAGCTACAGAAAAAAGATTTGAATATTGAACTTAAAACATTGGATGATTGATATTTTCTTGCCCTCAAGTTTAAGATGTAAAAAATGGGCAGTTTGGCTCTTCCCTATTCAAATGATATAATGAAATTGATACGCCACATATATGACAAGAGGAATATTTCCATTTTCACATCTTAAGCATGTTACTAATTTATAAATGCATACTTATTATATAAGTTGAATGCTTATGTCAAATTCCTAAAAGATAAAGAGTTGAGGTAGTACCTTTACTATCTTGACAGAATAAGCTTTAGAGCGGAACGTCCGTAGAGTCCTCTCGCCTATGTAGAGCATCAACGGAACTGAGATGTACATCCATGTCTGGCAAACCAAGATATTCCCATCCTCAGCTATAACAACACTCTATATTGATGTTTCATCCATGAAGTGTGCTACAGATACAGCTAAATAATTATAATCGCATATTTTTACTGGTTTCGGTACCATCGCCATTAATCTCAAAGGTTATCTTTACTGTACAATTCATTTGCTTCTGGAAATTTCAATTCTTTATATAATCATATCCTTTGAGAAATAATTTTCTGGCTTTTGTAGTATCTCATAGCATTCAAACACCTCCATAACAAGAATTACGTTTGTCTCAAACGATCTCTTAACATGTCAAAGGTTTGCTACAAGACATATTCTCAACTTCTTCCTAGTGTGTGTGTGTGTGTGTGTGTGTGTGTGAGAGAGAGAGAGAGAGAGAGAGAGAGAGAGAGAGAGAGAGATTCTCAACTGCTGCCTCAATAATAATAGTACTATTGATCAGAATGTCGTTGTGACAGCTAAGATACTTATTCTTATTCATAGGTAGCCTAGCCTAATCCTTTGTATTATCCTAAGTCGGGGGCTGCGAGCTGTCAGTTTGGTAGCTCAGCCTTTTATGTTATTCTGTTTCAATTTATCATCATAAAAACTTTAAAGATGTCCGACTCATAACATTAAGGATTATAAGAGATTAATTATGTCTCAGGAACTCAGAGTTCTTAAGTTTCTTCAATGATTTTTTTAATGATTTCGATAAATAATTACACTAAATCGTAACCATGTCAACTAGAAGCTACCTACCATCAGGCGGCTCTAATGTTATTCTATTAGATTATTCAGTACAATTAAAAACTTTAGGTGAAATATTTTTAATTAAAATAAATTATAAACACGGCCATATAATATCATTGAGTTTAGACTTATAGCTGTTTGACTTTTTTCTAAAATACAAAAAGTTCCATGAGCCTGTGGTTATTCAACTTAGAACAACTTGTTCTGCTTTAGCAGCGTAGTTAGTGCTAATTGGTGATTAGCTGAGACATGATTGTACTATATTAAGAATCATATGCTAAATTCTTGTATATTTAAAAGCAATTTAGTGGGTTAGATGTGACAATCTACTTAACTATTTTGGACATACATGTTAATTGATTGCAGCTCTTGCTTTCTCTCCAAAAGTAGGTAGGAGAAAACTAAAAAACATCACGTATAAGTAAAAGCAGGCGGTGAGAAGATCTTAAGCAAAGGACCATGACTATGTGTTAGCGTGATTATGCAAAATTCCACAGGATTTTTGCTGCATACAGAAGATGCTTCCATATGCAAGACAAGTAGGTGAGATGCCAGTTTGAAACTAAATTCTATTATACTCAAGTTCAGTTTCTAACTCCTTTTTCTAAAAAGCTCAAACGATACAAAGTTTGTTTTGGCTTTCTTAAACCTTTGCGTGAAAAACACAAAATCATGTAACATAAAAAACATGTAAAATATACTATTTTTAAGTTAAGTTCTGTTCTATGCTTTCAAGACACAGTTTTCAAAAGAAATAAACTTAATCTGAGGTATTAGCAATTCTGAAAATGCTCGGGGTTAAAGGAATATATTTCTAACAAAATCTTATGGAATCACTTTACTACAAATTAAATATGTGACAACTACTAAACTCAGCCCCTCTTTTTTTTTATCTCGAAGTTAAAAATTCTATGTTGTATTCAAAAGTAATAAAAGGGAAAAAAAAAAGAGAAGGGGTATAGTGAAAAATTCTCAAAATGCATGGGTTTTAAAGAAATCTATCTCTCGCATTGGTTTGGTAAATACTTTTGTATGAAAAAGATATGAAACGTTTACTAAATTCAGCTATGTTACTCCGAGCCTAAAAGACAAAGGGATGGAAATGATGATGATAATGATTGACTCCTTGGTGTAAAGCAGTAAAGGATCATTAGGGGCTATAAGATAGTAGTTAGTGAAAGCAAGGATAAAATATCTAGCATCTTGGACTTGGAAGTGATATAGATGAATTTAGTAATCATATACTAGTAAGCAGTATGTACCTTGTATATTTTTTGCCACATTAACGTAAATTATACACCTATGCATGAATGTGTCATATGGCAACAAGATAAGGGAGTTAAGCAAATAGGCAGTGTTATGGGTTCACATCACAGACACAACCACAACACTTGATGACTCCAGTCATGAGCTAGTGTTATTTAGACAACTCTTTGGCCTTGTTTGGCTACAAGAGTTAGTAACTTGGGTCTTGTTTGGTATGTGGGGAGTCGGGGGTTTTAGAGATGAGAGTTGTAGCGAGTTGAGAGTTAAGCGAGCTAACTCTTGCATCCCAAGAAGTAATAATTAGCTGCCAACTGTAGTATATTTATGAGTGTTTTACAAGAATCATGTGCTACCTCTCTAAAAAAATGCAAAAAAATAAAAATAAAAATAAAAATAAAAAAAATTGAAGTATTCTTACCGTTCTCTGGTACCATCTGTGGACGAGAAACATGAAGTAGCCATGAATCAGAAGCAAGCCATAGACGACGGCGAGCAAGTGGTGAGAGTACCAGAACGCATTGAAGCCGGTCAGCTTGTTCAGCGGATACGGTAACCTCACCCCGTTCTTCCTGAACTTGTGGGTGGCAAGTGTGAATGATATGCCCATCAGGATCACCATCGCGATTCCGGTCACCCCCTCGACCCCTGACAGCAGGCTCCTGTAGCTCGGTTTCTCCCACCCGAAGTCGCGGGCAACGATCGCGTACTTCTCCGGTGGTGACCGGACCACGCGCGGGAAGTCGCATGCCAGGTGGGTCCCAGCGTGGATCAGGACACCGAGCACTATCGCCGTCGCAATCATCTGGAACAGAATCGGAGAAGGGAGGTGACGAAAGGTCAGCCCATCTGATACTCATAAAAACATTTTACAAATTAGTCCTCATGAACTTATCATATTACCTTTAGTTCTAGTAGTTACCACTAGCCCTTGTATCCTTCCGTTATTGCATAAATGATCCTAACAATTATTATTTTCTTCCATCCCCTTTTTTTATTTTTTTCTTCTAGTTTATGCTAATATTACAAATTATATATGCCTAGTTTAAGCCAAACACAACATAATTTGTCTCAAGGTTTAACATGCAATTAACAGTTGAGCTTAAAGAGAGACCAATATAAAATCTCACTTCCCTAGTGGTCAATCATTTACATTCTGTCGTTAGTATTCTTCTTTTAAACTTTGACCAGCTCATATGCTAAATCGAATAGATAGCAGCTCATATGTGAAATGTATTTTTAGAAATTTAGTTAGAAAATTATAATTTTGAAATTGACAGTTCTTAAGCTCAAACTCAAGAACTTCAGCGTTTCAATAGTTTTTTTTTTTTTAGAGTAAACGGTGAACTTATAATGATCCCTCACATTCTATTAAAAAGTTTTTAACCGTTTCAATAATTGTTAAGGGTTCTAATTGTCACACAAAAATGTATAATTTCTATAGAGAGAGAGAAGAAACCAAGCTCTGAAGTAGCTTGGCGGATCCTCACAGAAACAGACAACTGGCCACAATGATTAGTGCCTGACACGTTGAAATAGAACACCAACGGCGGTCCTAAAATGGGGCCCACGCCGAACTAGTTCACACGATCCCCACAGATACCTCAGTATAGCAAAAGGCGGGCCCCAGAACCACACTTATCTACTCGCCACATCAACGCAAAAAGCCTGTCGGCTGCCTGATATGAGACAGCTGCCAGGAATAGAAATACTCACAGTGCATGCGCGCCACATTAACGCGCGATGCGTGAACCACCAAACAATTGGCACGCACGTCAGTTACCCAAAAAATGCTGCCACACCTCTGACAGCAGATCTCAGTGAACGCCGGCAATGGCATTTTCGTAATAAAACGAAAAAAATAAATTTTAAAAGTACCTTGTGGAAGTTGATGTTGTCGTCGAAGGCCACGAACAGCCGCGCACGTGTGGACCGGAGCCACGTCAGCGTATTCCGGCACACCGGCAGCAGGACGAGCGCCATGTTGAGCTTCAGCGTCTCTGCCGCCCCCTTCGCCGTCGGCAGGCAGTACCCCATCACCTGCCACGCGGCACGCTGGCGGTACTGCGTGAACTTCCACGCGAAGAGCGCCGCCATGGTGGCGGCCCACAGTAGCACCACCCACGCTCTCCGCCAGTTCTCCTCGGTCCAGAGCTTGGCCCGTGCTAATGTGCGCCGGAGGTTCAGGATTCGCCGGAGGCGGGGTTTCGGGACGGGCCCACTAATGTTCTGGCTCCATCCCCCGCCCGCGGTGGCGCTCATGTTGCTCTGCTGCCGGCTGTAGTTCATGTAGCTGTCCCTTTGAAGGAGCAACGCCTCCAGCTGCCATAACTGCTCCCAGGAAAAAAAAAACACATAAATTAAGCGTTACAGAAACGCTCTTTACAATTTGATAAATTGCAGAAATCTATTCATCTTGTTTCTTTCTTGAAAATTCAGGGTTTTAAATGATTCAAATTTTTTAGCTTTACTCAACTAATATAGTTAAAATTTATATATATCACAAAGAACAGAATTGCCAGGATATGAAAAAAATGCTAACTAAGATTCAAAGTACAAATTAAACTATTTTTTAGCACCAGCTTCAAATAATGACAACAAACATCATTACTTTAAGTACGTGAAGTTAGCTTACAAAAACAACTAACATCAGTTATTACTTCGTTGAATTTAGGGACCTAACGATATAGCTACAAATTATTAAGACTTCGGCAATTGATAATTTGATGTGTCCTAATATGTAAACAAAGTTTCGAAAGGCTTGAGCTACGTGTCTAGTTGGGGTGATTGGGTAAATAACCTCGATGTAGCCAAGGTTCTCGGGATCGAGTTCCTCCATAATCAGCGCAGCGTATTCCTCCGCCTGCTCCTTCAATTTGGACAGCTTGTTTGCCGAGGCGCTCAGTGCTATCAACTGCACCCACAACAATCTCCATATTACATAACAAGGACGTAAAATTTTCACATATTTTACATTCTAAACCTTAAACTTCAAGCTCACCTCTTGTACTTCCTCTCTCGTTATCCTCCCGTCCTCGTTCGTATCCGCTCTAAAACAAAATTAAAACAAAAGGTTCAAATTACTCATTTTGTAAATCAGCAAACAAAATTTGCAAAAAAAACAAAAAACAAAGAATCGCAATTTATTGGTCCTTGCATGTCAAAGAAAATTTGCAATCTTGCATCAAAACTCTGATCGGAAATTTGCACCCAGAAATCATAGAGCTCCTCTTTCGTAATTCTCAGCAGCTTCTGCCGCCGCCGCCTCGCCAGCGCGTCAAAAATCCCGCTTGCGAACTCCTTTGAGTCCAGCATCCCTGTTTACCAACACCGCCGGTCATCTCACAGTCGGTGACCAGACCGCACCCAAAAAGGCAAATTCTTTTTTTAAAATAGAAAGGGAAAAGCCAAAATCAGACTAATTTCAAACCTATGCACTCCCCAAAATCTTCTCTGGAAAGCAACCCGTCCTTGGCCAGAGAATCGAACCGCCCCTCGACCGGCCTCCACAGCTCCTTCGACTCGACCGAACCGGTGGCCCGATTAATAAACCGCAGGCCGCTCAGCGCCCGCTGTGCTCCGGATCGAGTCCGGTCCAGCTTCGCCCGAATCCGCCTCGCGTCCCTCGCCGCCAGACTCGGGAGATCCTCCTCCGACCGCCTCGGCGTCGACGGCAGCGATGACGTCAGCCACCCGAACTTCTTCCTGATCCTCGACGCCGTCGACGAGCTCCTGCTCAAGGTCCGCAGCGGACCGGGATCCTGCGTCGGAGTGACGCAGCGGACCGCCATTGACTCCTCGTCGAGCTCGAGCATTACCTCGACGAGCTCGCTCTGGTCGTTTAAAAAAACGGGGAGCATCGAGGCGTTGTAGAACTGCTCGTCGTCTGAGGAGGAGTCCTGGTCCTCGGCGAGGAAATCGGCGATCCGCCGGTGGCCCTTCGTCGGAGTTCTCATTGCCGATCTGATGAGGATTTCTCTCGATCACGCTTTTCTCTCTCTAAAAACGAAGAGGACGCCACGAATTCAACGCTGATGAGCCCCTGAGATTAGTAGTTGGGGTTTGTTGGAGAAAATCTCAGTAAAAAAAAAAGCTAAAAGAGGTGATTTTTTTTTTTAAGACCAGCGAAATTAACCGCTAATTTCAAGTTCAGGCACCGGTGTAGCCGTTGGATCTGCAGCCGGCTCGGATCCAACAGTTTTTTCAATTTTGATCTTCGGGGAGTAGTGGGTAGGTTGTGCCGCGAGAACAGAATAAAATTGGGAATTATTCGAGTTTGCACTTCATAGATCGTGACACGTGGACTTGCAATTTTCGGGAGACGGGTGGAAGATTTGGAATTTTTATGGGGGTTTGGGATCACCGGTGGTATTTATAAACCACGGTCAACCGCGGGTTGGCGGGAGAGAGAGAAACTGGTGGTTGTTTGGATTTTTGTGTTAGGACGAAAATGGCCTCCGCAGCAAACAAGGGAGCGGACACTTCCACCAAAAAAAATTATGAAGGGCACCCAGTGATTAAGGAACCTATAAATGTGATAAAGGCATCTAAAAATATCAAAAAAAAAAGAAAAAAAGAAGCTAAATTACCTTTTTCTTCTTCTCCTATCTCTCTCTCTTCCTTTCACTTCCTCCGGCGAACTTCCTCCTCCCCCTCCCCCGGCCTCGCCCTACCCCCGATCTCCCCCTCCCCCTCTCGCCAACCCCCCGAACAAGCTAGATCTTTTTTGCTTTTTTTTGTTTTTTTGGGGGTGAGGTGGGGGGGGGGGGGGGGGGGAGGGGGGGGGCGAGGAGGAAAAAGAAAAAAAGCAAAAGGAGTATTTTAGATTTTTCACTAAGGATAAAAATATTTTAAAAAAATTTATGGCACACTTGTAATAATTTGTGGGGTGACTTTCTCATCTTTTTGGAGGGGAGACATCCATTCCTAACAAATAACTAACGCATTGTCGCAGGACCGGGATATTATGGCTTTATTTGGGTAACTAGAGTCATATGATTTAGGCTTTTAATTCTTGCTATTTTTAAACACTCAAATCTTATAAGATTTAAAGTGTAATTACTATGGTGAGTCTTGTCAAAAGTAAATTTTACATTTGAAAAAAAAAGTACTTTATCCCTTATTTTGGGAGTTGAGGCTTAAATTTTACACCAATTTCAAATCAATGTAAGAGTTAATAACTCTAAACTTTCAATTCTTTCCTACTCTTTTCTTTTTAAACCTCTAACTCTACTCATCCAACTCTTGCAACCAAACAAGGCCTATGTCATGTAGTACAGTCAGAGATGGGCGTCTCGATCATTTTGTAGGTGAGAACGATACAGAGGTATTTTAGGAAGGAAACATCGAAACAGAGTTTGGAAGAAAAGAATGTGCCCGTCAAGAAGGGGAACAGATATTGCCACCCCAAAAAATGAGAAAGACATCCTCCAAATTTTAGCTTAATTTGATTTACGTTTATACCCTTTTATCAAAAGACCTATTTATTCTTTTATGAGATCATAATTATAAAAAAAAAAAAAAAACTAGCCTAACGATAAATGTGATGAAGGCACCCCTAACCTCTTCCTCCTTCCTCCCAAGCCATTTAATTCTTCCCCCATTTTCAAAAACCCTAATAATTTGAAGTATTCAAACTCAAAAAAATTCACCCACATTCTCTCATTGACAGCTATGGATAAGTAATTAATCACTCTAGAGAGATCACAACAGTGAAAATGTAAGATTTTTCTCGTTTAAATCACAGTTTTTAGTATTTTTATTGGCGTGAGTTCATTATCTATTCGGTGGTCGTTTGGCGAACACGTTTATATCTGTTCGGTTAATTACAACCAAACAAACATAAAAATATTTGTCCCTAAGGAACCGAGCAAAATTCAAATGATCGGTTGGTTATCACTGAACATTTGAATTTTGTTCGGCTACTTATGAACGAATATTTTTAAGTTTGTTTGATCAATCACAACCAAATAGTGAGTTACATTTCGACACTGTTTGGTTGCACTGATACTTTCATATAGATTTAACCGTGTGTCTTTTCAGATGGACTATCTACAGAAGCAGTGTTTTATCTAATGTAATAATATCGGTACAGAGCTTATGATTAACTACAGTAAAAACTTTACCAAATATGAGATATTTTAAAGTCGAGAGGCATTGATAACGAGAGCTCGAGAAGTTGGTAAGTTATAAGAATTTTTTATTATTATCAAAAAATCCGATGCCAAGAGAAATAAAAAAAAAATAGAAAGGTACTTCTAAGTTGTGATAGAGAGGGAACACATAGAAATAGAAATGCAAAGAAAAATCTGAGAAGCAAGGGATCAAAAACTATCAGTAGAAAAAAATGTGATTGTCTATTCTTATTGAAGAGCAAGGGGTTGTCCCTAAGGCTGGGTGCTTTTGATTGTATATAATATTTATAACCATTTGACGGCAGAAAATTCGGAAGGATATTCTTTTACACGGCCAAACATAATCTATCTGTTCGGTTATACACAGTCGAACGGAGAGAATATGTTCCGAACAGAGAGAATATGTTCGACATATTACAACCCAACATATAATTTAGTGTCAAGTTTTTGTACGCTTGTCACATATTTCATTATCCATACATAAAAAGAAACATATTTAGTATGGTTGTCACATATTTCATTATCAGACAAACATCAAAAACATGTTTAGTACAAAAGACATAATGTCATATATAAATTTTTAGTACAAAAATCTAATCATTTCTAAATTTAGTCCTACGTTCTCGCTGTTGGCAAATGAGCTCGTCTAGAGTGGGTGCAGTTGCCTCAAACGGGCTAGTGTTAACGCCATCCAGTGCAATTATCGTTCTACACAACACATGGTATAGATCCGGTACAGTGTGTGGTCCAGTTGGCCCCTTTGAAATATGGGTGCATCAATTTGCTTACTACGAGTTATTCGTTGCAGTGAAAATATACAATAAGTTAATAAATAATATGCGGGATTAAAAATAATATATGTTACATGAGTAAGCACAATGGCATCGATGTCCTTCCCACGTGTATGATCAGGAAGCCAAGGACCCATTAGATAGATTTTGAATGATTAGATGAGATATCTGGTGATACCTATTCATATATCTGTTTACTGCATCCCATTGATATCTCACCAGGACGCTCTTTACCTCTCACGATAGTATGTGAGACTGTCACTTCTCTCAAAAATTATCGCTTCATATGTAAGACACCTGATATTTATTTACAGTATACCGTTCTAACTTTTTTCAGACTAAGTAGCGAGAGCGAAATAATCTGAATCCTACTAAATTGTTTAAGCACCATTTCTGAATCGTAGGATTTGACGACATCTATGCACTTAAGACAAATAAAACTCAATGGATGAAGCTCTCTGGAATCCGGATATGGATTCTATACAATCTAGAAATGAAAACAAGTATAGTTAATATAACATCGTTGAAAAAGCTTTATAATTATGTATGAAAATAACTCACTTCATCTGCCCACAAGCAATCAAGTGATTCATGTGTAGCTTGTAAGTTTTCAACTGAGGTACCCGCCGATCCACGCCATACCCACATGCACGCCAGCGGAAGATCATTGGTATAGCTCATATTATGAGAGGGACAAAAACTGAAAAAGTGCTCATAGATCCATGCATGTTGATCAAAATACATTGTTATCATTGTTATCATCCCATGCACAATCACTCAATTTTGTTGCATGTGCAATGTATTTGAGTGGATCTTTTTCCTGAAAAAATATTTTTAGCACGATAATATCATTAGGGTTTCATCATATAGTCAACATACAAATTCTTAAAATTAAAATCTTACATCACCATTCTACATATTTGTCACAATATGAGTTTTAAAACTCTGCAATAGTGAAATGTAGGTCGGACCACCCGAAAATGGTGCGGTCAATTCTCCTGACTCCTCGTTTTCTTCACTCTCCTCTATTTGGGGAGCCTCCTCTGTTATGGGAATCATAGAAGATGACTCACCCCATCTACGACGTCTTTCTGAAGTCATAGGACGATGTCTTTCTGAAGGGCCTGCAGTATCATGCCTGTGACTATCTTCCATTGATTTTGAAAGGGGAAAACTTTACAAAAGTCAAAGAGATTTACAAGTAATAAAAGAAAACTATAAGAACTCTATTCTAGAGTTTCTGAGAAAGTGTGCCGGTGAAAGTTTGATCAACGCGTGACCACTTTGTTCCGTTGATGATGCGAGTGATCGAGTCTTCCAGACTTCTGCCTAAGGATTTTCTTCTTACCTGGTTCTGAAATTTCTTTGAGAAAGAAAGATCGTGAAGGTATTAGCACTCTAAGCAAAGTTCTCTGAAAAATCTTGAAAGCTAAAGAGTGGTCTCTTGTGAAATCTCTCCAAGAAGATCAGCCAAAATCAGCAATCTGAAGTTCAGCCTTCGAAAAATCAGCCTCAATCCGCCCTGAGCACTTCTTTGCAAGGGGCTATTTATAGGGTGTGGGGTGTAACTGCTCCCCTAAAAATCAGTACAATGATTGAGTCTAGCTTCTCACCTGAAGCTGAATAGCTTTGCTGCGAAGATAAATGTAGCTTGAGCAAGTTGGAAACTCATACACGAAGCTAATTAGCCAACTAGTTTGGGGTTGTTACACCAATTCCCATGTTTTGCTCCATTAAGTAAGAGATTCTCTTTGATCTTCTCCAACCAATTAAGGAGTAAAAAGATCATAACAATTAACTACCCAAAGTGATATCAATCACATTAAACTCGTGTTAAGATTTAAATGATAAAAAATGACTGTAAAAGCTCGTAGCGGAGCTACAAATAAGCTTCATGCGAAGTTAAAAGATAAACTCAAAGCGGAGCTAATGAAAACTTGTTGCGAAGTTACCACTGAGCTTGCAACGAAGTTTACAAGAAAGCTCTTAACAGAGCCATGAAAAGCTTCTGGCGAAACTAAAAAAATGAGCCCACAAGAGAGTTACTGAGCTTACTACGAAGTTAGAGTTGAGCTTGCAGCGAGGCTAAATCTTAGCCTCTTGGCTTCTTCAGAAGTCAAATGCTTGATTAAACTGTCTGCTTCACTGGATTAGTGGAGTCCAAGTCATTGATTTGTCCATCAAGAATGGACAGATCTTCAGCTTGTCTGTAACTTATCTTTTAGAAGTGTCGATAATTTTGATATCGTTCGGACCGGTTGCAGAGCCGCCTAGAGTTTGTCTTTCGGAGTGTCAACAGTGACAGATAAAAATTAGATCATTTTATTTAAAGAAAAATAATTTGTTCGGCAATTTATTGTCGAACTTTACTAAATATGTTCGCCTACATTCAGCTGAACATATTTACTAACGTTCGATCGTCAATTGCCGAACAGAATAGACATGTTCTGTTGATGTAGGTCGAACAGAATAGGAATGTTCGGCCATCTTTGACCAAACACATGATTAAAAAGTTCGACTTTTAATCGCCGAACAGAAATCGATCTCATCACCTCAAAAATCAATTTTTTTGAATTTTAACACAATAAAAATTCTAATTCTTTAAGTTCTCGCTATTATTACAATACTAACTAACATACATTCAAGCAACCAACCATCAGATTAGACTAATCTACCAAAAGAACATTCAAAATTAATTTTTTAGGATTCATGAAAAGATTACTCAAATTCCTTCAACGGCGGCGTTTGACGGTCGGGAGTCGGTCGGCAATCGAGATTAGGAGTCCGTCAGTATTTGAGAAGGGTATTTTGGGGACTTTAAAAAATGAAACTGATTGTGCGGATTAAAAGGTGTGATAGAAATTTTGAAGGGGGGCGTTTTAATCCAGTTGATTATAGGTACGTTAATGTTTGGGGTGCCTTCATCAAACTTTGGGGTGGCAATATCCGCTGTCGTGTGGCTTTGGTTTTTTGTGTGTTGCCGGATATGCCCTTGTTCCTTTTAACTAATGACGTGGAGCTTGAACTTGAAGCGCGGTGCTCTCCTCATGGCTCATGGGGTAAGTTGAGTCACATAATTCTTATTCATCTAGCCCTGTATATTACTACCTGGAAAATGATTTTTTTATTTGTGTGTGTGTGTGTGTGAGAAATTCTAGGAGATTGTTTAAAAATTTTCAAAGTAAATGAAAAGCTGGCTGCCCAATCATTAAATTTTTTTTTCCCCTGTGAATCAAATGCATCCTTTGAAAAACAATGAGGTGTCATCTCTCTGCACTGTTTTCAAACATCAAATCCTATAAACAAATAAGCCCTTAAATAAAGAAGCAGAATGAATTGTCAGAAAGTCTAGGTTCAAGTTTCAAGTCAGATTTTGTCTTAAAATATTTAAGAGAAAAAAACGGAAGAAATAAAATTTTCAGTATGTATTATGAGTTTGTTTATTGGGTTATTATTAGTGATAGCAATATTTTTTACTACATCCATAATAAGTTAGAGACTGCTTTCTTTAAAAATGAAGTGAGAAAAGACAGATTAAGATATTTTGAGCAAGTGTTATTAATATTGTTTGGAGAGTAAAATGAGGAAAACAAATAAATGCTTCACTTGAAGAAATGAATTGATGGCAATTAAGGGAATTAAGAAACAGAGATAGATCTAAACAAATATTTTTAATCAGAATATGTGTAGCTTGATAGTTGATTAAGCTCATCCTTCAACTTTTCAAGAAACATAATTTAATTCTCTATTTCTCTTTTCTATTAATTATTTCGACCAGTGCAACTAAAAACCACAGTGGAAATATATATTAATTCTCTCTTCTCTTTTAGAGAATTAATTCCCCTCTTTTGTCTCTGCGAGTCTTCTCAATATAATTTTCAAACTTTTCCAAAAACATATTATACTCTCTTTCTCATTTAAACGAGTTATAGAAAACATATCTTTATTCTTTTTTTATTTTTTTTGGGAACGTAGTTGAGTTCACGAATGCTTCTAGATACTGCAAATGTAAATGTAAAGAAATTCTAAATTCCCATTTCAATATAAAGAGAGTTTCAACCTACCACTTATACATTTTCTAACATTAATACCATATTGTATTCAAACCATACTGTTAATGAAGACATAAGATACTGGAGCAGTTACACTCCCTCAACTTTTTATTGGCAGACAGACCCTTTGTTTTCATTTTTTTAATGCAAATTAGGTTAATTTCATTTTTTTAATTCCCTAAGTATCCTTTCACAATATTACTCTTTTATATTATTAATTGCTTCTCTCTCCTAATATGAAATTAATCCAATTTAAATTTAAAAAATTAAAACAGAGGGTCTATCTGTTAATAAAGAGTTGATGTGATACATAATCCAAATTATAATAGCAGCAGATTAAGACATTATCCATAATTAAAGCACCTTTGATTGAATTGTCAAGTACAATGCTCAAAATGTTTTAATTGAATTAGTGCAATAACCCTAACATTGTAATCTCCATTACTCACAATAATTTTCAAATATAGAAGACCCAACCAGAGATTAAGCCTAGACCTGAGTGTGAACTACTTTCGTGCAACATGATCTCACGCCTTAAAAAGAATGTAAACCAAGTCAACATCATGTCATCGGACCTTAATAATTAACAAATTTTAGGACTCAAGACAAAGAAAAATTATAGGGAAAAAAAAATATTGAGAACCTTAAAAAATTTTAAGCCACCTAACTCGGTGACATGTATCTTGAATCCCACAATGCCTTCTAGAAGCATATGAAGGTGTGTAGTGTTAGTACCTCAACAAAACCTGACATTTGTACTTGCAAAGATTCATTAACTTTTCAAGTACTATCTTTATTATCAAAAAAAAAAAAAAACACCAAATTTTGCAAAGGCGTGTTTGGACGGTGGTAAAATTTTGGAGATAAAAGTGGCGGAGTCTGCTTGATTATAATTTGAGTCTTTTTATGAAAATCAAAGTCAGGAACCCATCAATAGGGATTCGGTTCATGTGTGTGAGCTACACACACATATTATAAGAAAATTAGTCCTGTGTTGACACACGAAAAAGATGTCGGATTTTAAAGGAACAAAGCTTTAAATTCTTTGAAGTTCTTATAATATTATAAGAGGGTCAATCTCACGTGTCAACGCGAAATTGATCCTCTTATAATATATGTGTGTGGCTCACACACATGAACCAAACCCAATGAATAGTATATTTCTGAGCTTTTAGTTGCCTCGATTGAAAATCGTTGTGAGAGATTATTGTGTACGGCGACTATTGTTGAAGGGCTCTCATTCTTTTTTTTTTTTTCCAGTTAAATAGACAACCAAACATGCTAAAAAATTCACTGTAACGAGACCCATCACTACAATTTTTACAATCCAACATGAATTCACGCAACCAAACACAGTATTACGACTCAA
>JAVJIF010018104.1:0-103253 GCA_038442645.1 Agave tequilana | reverse complement strand
CCATGTACAGGCTCGAGCTGGACCAGGCCGGACCAGGGCTGGTCAGATTTCCTTTTTTCTATTTTTTCTTTTGTTTTTTCTTTTTTTTTAAACACAGGCCTGGCCCTGTGCTGCCAGGCCCATGCCCAGGTTAGGCCCGGGCTGGACCAGACCGACCAGGCCAGGCCCAGGCCTGGTCCGGAATTCTTTTTTTTTATAGGGCCTTTGGGCCCTGCTGTGGCCCAGGCCCGGCCAAGCCTGGGCCGGCCGGGGGGGCCAGGCCAGGCCAGGGCGGGTCTGGCCTGGCGCTGCACAGACTGCGAGTCTGTGCAGCGTAGGTTTTTTTTTAAAATAAATTCTTTGTTAAAATTCTGGAAAAAATATAAGTTAAAATTATGATTTAATATATTTTCACATGTATTTTAATTGGATTTTGAATTGGTTATGATGTAGAAAAATTCGTAGATGGTCCTAGTATTGACATGATATTCAATAAACTATTTGTATCATATTAATTAAGAAAAATTAATTTTCTTGCTTGGATTTGATTTGTTCAAATCAAGGCTTTATAGGGTATTAAAATTATGATTATATAAAAATTATTTTAGGTAAATTTCTAAGAACTATTAAATATATTATGGTCAGTTTTGCCATATGGGTAGTTGAATAACAGATAGTTGAGATTAATAATTTATTTATTTGGTTCTAATTTAATTTAATTTATTATTAAGAAAAACTGAAATTAATTTCACAAGTTAGATCTACTTACTTGAGTTGTCCTCCTTACTTTCTCCTCAATCTCTCCTTGCTTTTTCTGCAATCTCTGTACCTCGAAGCCCTTTTCGTTCATGATCCACTTGAGGAGAGGAGAAGGGAAAGATAAAAGTGGGGAGATTTTAGATTAGGGTTTTCTCTTGAAAAGAAGAGAAAGAAAAAGTTTGGCTCTCTATATAGGATATAAGATATTTTAGAAACCTAAATTCCAATTAGATTAGATTGCTTAATTTAGTAATTGGGATTTGATTAGGATTAGTTGAGATTTATGAAAAGATTTGATATGATAGGATTTGGATTGGGATTAGGTTTTGAGTTAATGGGTAAGGATCTCAATGGTAATGGGTTATAGATTATTGGGTTTTAGTTAAGAGAAATAAATAATATAAAGGATAAGAAAAATAGATAGTGGGCTTGTGGGCTTAGTTTTTGAGCTTAAAGAAAAATAGAAAAAGATGAAAATAAGGAAGTGGGCTTGGCTCATGTAGGCTTAGCATAAAAAGGGAAAAGAAAATAAAAGGAAAAGGAGAATGGGCTGAGCTTATTGAGCTGGATGAAAATAATAATAACACTAATAATAGTACTAAAATTAAGTTAATTAATAATAATAAAATAATAGATAGAATCAAGTAAATTTTTTTAAAATAATAATATGGCATTATTAAATAAGGGATATTACATTCTACCCACCTTAACAAAAATTTGTCCTCGAAATTTCAATAAAGCGGAGAATGAATAGAAGATTAAAGTTAAGAAATAGATATTAAGCAATTTGAGAAAATAAAAGAATAACTGATGTTATATTGTCTTCTCGTCTTCCACGTCGCTTCTCGATGCGTTATAAACCCACCACGCTTCCGCTGCGCACTCTGATTTCTGTTATCGATCATGTCTAAAGGCGAGGTCCAAGAGTCAAAATCAGGAGAAAAGAATAGAGATGAAAGATAAGAATCAATAAGAAAAAATATAGATCGCTCCGGAAGGAATGTTAAAATCTGAGACATCAAGTGATTCAAGAGATGGATTTAGAAGGGAAGAATGATTGATTCTCAAGTGGACTCAGTGTCATTATGTGAATAGTATATGTATATTGCAGTGTAAATATAACTTGTTTCAAGTTACCAGTAAGATCCAGGTTCTCTTTTTATGTTGAACCTGGCTCTGATACTGAGAAAACATTATCACGCCCCGCTTCCCAAAATACTCTGGAGCGGGACGCGACACGAGTCGGTGACGCACATACGCAAAGAAAATACCTCACGTATATGTGCTAAGCCTTAAGTAACCCGAAACAAGTTATAAATTTATACAATAATGAGTCAACGACCACTGCAATAATACATATAAGCATCCACGCATGATATCATATGAATAAAGAACTAGAATAATAAATGAATCTGATGTAACGAGAATCAGAAAATAATATGAAGACAAGAAAGTTAAGAATACTGGAATCGAATAGAGAGAAGCTCCAGCTCTTCGCGAAGCGTACCATTACACGAACACCTAAACAACATAAGAAGGTGTCCAAAAATCCCTGGACGTGCGAATCCAGGGTCGTCAGAAGCGACCTAATGAGGTGTGTAAGAAGACTGCTCGTGCATATAAACAATGTGCACAAAATAATAATAAGATAATTGCAAACATAAGATAACTAAATAACATGATAAAAAACAACTGAATAACAATTACATGAATAAGCGTGCAGATAAAAAAAACAATGTAAGTAATAACATGATAATCTGAAAATATCAATAGCAAACTATGAACGATGTATAAACTGATAACATGACAACAGGGGACAACTAATGTCAAAATGTATAACCTAGCACATGTCACTAGTTGATGTACAATCCTATATCTATCATAGTTTATACATGTATATACAGTCGGGTGATCACGGTTAGTCACAATACATTAACAGTTTATCATTATTAATTATGTCAGCGAACACCAATTGCCACATATAATAGACGCATCCCATACTACGCCTACCACACATGCCATCGAGGTCCTCAGTTATTGAAACTGATCGGTTGGAGACATTGTCTGCATTTTAGGTGGGTCCCGTGCATACCCGGGATCACGCCCAGACTCCTGGCGCTGAACCAGAACCTACCGTAAGGTAGTCAGGAACATGTATAAGAGGAACAGGTACATGTATAACATGTATAACAGGAACAAGACGGGGTGCCAGTCACCCACGGGAACCCTGCAGTGAAACCCTCTTTCGGCTGCGCAACCTAAATCCTAGGTCCACCCAAAATACAGACGCTGTCTCCTCCATCAATTTTTTCAATCCCAGTGTAAGTTGTTTAATATCATGTTATTAGTTTATCAAGATTACTTAATATGCATGTTACTTGAATCACTGGGATAACTCGGTGGTAGTCACGGTAATACCGGTATAACAGGAATATATAATATCAATGAACAGGATGCGGTATAACAGGAATATGTAACAAGTATAACATGACGGTGTTGTTACCGTTTAACAATATTTACCCAGCAATTAAGTAACATGGACAATAGTATCAGGTAGATATCATGTATAAACAATCAAGTTTCTCATGTAAATCAAGATATTCATGATGAGTGATAACCAAATACATGATATCAAATCTGATAACTAATACCAATTATATCAACATCAAGATCGAGCTGAGTCAAGTCGCAGTCTAAGGGGTATCAAAACTAGACCTAAGCAAACAACGATAAACTACCAATGAAATGACACAGATACAAACTCCTATCAACTACGTAAATAAAGTGAATAATCATGGATGTCTCATGAAGTAGTACAAGTAATCAAATGGTAAAATACAACAGAAAGTCACATGAAATGATAAGTGTAATATGTAAATGCATACTGACAATGGTTATTAAGGAATGCATAAGAACGAACACTCACAATACAATTAATAAAATTAAACAAAAAAGTGACACTCACTAATAAAATTAAATAAAGAAAGGAAACACTCACAAAATAGAATCATAGAAGGAAGAGAAAACACTCACAAAATAGAATTTAATAAAATTAAACAAGAAGTGAAACACTCACCTGAGTTAGATCACAATCTAAAGCACTGCAAATCCTAGAATCCCGGTAAATCTACATAAAGTATTTCAATAGAAATTATTAGGATCTTTTATTTATTTAATCTTGATTAATTAACTTAAATTGGAGTATGATCCTCTGGATTACATAAAATTAATAGGTTTAATTTGACTATTTTAAATTCTTTTATTGTGTTTTAAAGGCTTTTTAACATTAAATTTCTTAACGGGTTCGAATTTACCATTAACAAAACTTACTTAAATGGGGTAATTTGATTTAGTTTATGTTGCTATTCTTCTGAAAATTTTATCATGAAAAGTAGAAGTAGTGTAGATTATTATTTATATTTTTATCTATTATTTTATTGACATTTTTAATAATTTATTTAATATGCCAATTCATTCTCTCTTTATCTCTTTCTTTCCTTCTTTCTTTTCTTTGAACAGGGCCCAGGCCCATGTACAGGCTCGGGCTGGACCAGGCCGGACCAGGTCTGGTCAGTTTCCTTTTTTTCTTTTTTTCTTTGTTTTTTTTTTAAACACAGGCCTGGCCCTGTGCTGCCAGGCCCAGGCCCGGGCTGGACCAGACCGGACCAGGCCAGGCCCAGGCCTGGTCCGGAATTCTTTTTTATTTATAGGGCCTTTGGGCCCTGCTGTGGCCCAGGCGGCCTGGCCCTGGCCAGGCCAGACCCGGCCAAGCCTGGGCCGGCCGGGGGGGCCAGGCCAGGCCCAGGGCGGGTCTGGCCTGGCGCTGCACAGACTGCGGATCTGTGCAGCGCAAGTTTTTTTTTAAAATAAATTCTTTGTTAAAATTCTGAAAAAAATATAAGTTAAAATTATGATTTATTATATTTTCACATGTATTTTAATTGGATTTTTGAATTGGTTATGATGTAGAAAAAAATTCGTAGATGGTCCTAGTATTGACATGATATTCAATAAACTATTTGTATCATATTAATTAAGAAAAACTAATTTTCTTACTTGGATTTGATTTGTTCAAATCAAGGCTTTGTAGGGTATTAAAATTATGATTATATAAAAATTATTTTAGGTAAATTTCTAAGAACTATTAAATATATTATGGTGAGTTTTGCCATATGGGTAGTTGAATAACAGATAGTTGAGATTAATAATTTATTTATTGGTTCTAATTTAATTTAATTTATTATTAAGAAAAACTGAAATTAATTTCACAAGTTAGATCTACTTACTTGAGTTGTTTCCCCTTGTTTTCTCCTCAATCTTCCTTACTTTCTCCTCAATCTCTGTACCTCGAAGCCTTTTCGTTCATGATCCACTTGAGGAGAGGAGAAGGGAAAGATGAAAATGGGGAGATTTTAGATTAGGATTTTCTCTTGTGAAGAAGAGAAAGAAAGAGTTTAGCTCTTTATATAGGATATAAGATATTTTAGAAACCTAAATTCCAATTAGATTTAGATTGCTTAATTTAGTAGTTGGGATTTGATTAGGATTAGTTGAGATTTATGAAAAGATTTGATATGATAGGATTTGGATTGGGATTAGGTTTTGGGTTAATGGGTAAGGATCTCAATGGTAATGTGTTATAGATTATTGGGCTTTAGTTAAGAGAAATAAATAATATGAAGCATAAGAAAAATAGATAGTGGGCTTGTGGGCTTAGTTTTTGGGCTTAAAGAAAAATAGAAAAAAGATGAAAATAAGGAAGTGGGCTTGGCTCATGTGGGCTTAGCATAAAAAGGAAAAGAAAATAAAAGGAAAAGGAGAATGGGCTGAGCTTATTGAGCTTGGATGAAAATAATAATAACACTAATAATAGTACTAAATTAAGTTAATTAATAATAATAAAATAATAGATAGAATCAAGTAAATTTTTTTAAATAATAATATGGCATTATTAAATATGGGATATTACAACTTCACCCAATCAGTTTCTTACAGAAAACAGAATAAACACAAGAGCCCTCTCTATAATTGTCATCGTATAAAATGTTCTTTTTATTAAATCAATTGAATAAATTGAGCTGTATATATTATGATGAAAGCACTATCTGAATATATAGCAATTACAATTATATGATAAAAAAATTCATACTCCTATATAATTAGTATTATATAATCTTAATTCGAGTACTACTCTTTAACACTTTTGAGATTCTCTCGTGGCTAAACATGCTTGAATATCATTCAATAATCAACACTCTTTCATGCACAAGGACCTAGCTACAGTACAAGTCGGTGGAAATCAATCACATAAGGAAATATTAAAAATAATATCGTTGTACCCATCACCAAATTTAGGTGCACATCCCATCAAATTTCAATCAATCCAAATCAATTTTAGAAAGTAAATTTGAGAAGAGTTGGTAAAGCCAAGAGGCTACAAGTTCATGATGAGATGAATTTTCTCTCTTATTCTTACTCAGATGAGGGGGTGAAAGTTATTCATCTTACTCATTTAAAACTGTAACAGTCAAAATCAAATTTACAAAACATTTTATGAGAAACAAAAAACTACTGTTAAAAAAAAAAATTAGTACTGTTATCCCTAAAATCGCAGAAAAGAAACACATTGAAAAATTATCTTGTATATGTGGTTTTTTTTCGCATTTCTCATGCATATTTTGATCTTTTGAGGCAAAATTGTGCATACATATCACATAAAACAAACATCACTATTCCCACATTATTTCAAAACTCCTCTTTTCGATAAAATACATTGCACGAAGTAAAAAAAAAAAAGATACTATTGGCTCTTTCAAATAACTCCAGCGCAAACAAACTGTCCCTAATCGCTTCAATATATGCTTGAACAAGGATAACTTCTCACACCATTCAGAGTTTTAAGGTGCATCAAAACTGTGATACACAACACACAACATGAATGCAGAGGCCCCAATCCGGAGCTCAATCACTAACTAATTTTTGCCTGATTTGTTTTTCACTGACCTAGGATCAAAATACTGTTGACACATTGATGATGGTCAATTCCCTCAACCATTAAATTTAATACCTACTTCCAATCTGGCAAATTGCATTAATATCACTCCTTTGTCATCTGTTACCAAACCCCTAACGCCCGAAGATAAGAATGAATGAGTCGGAAAAGTAAGAGGAGAGCATTTAGGGCCCATAGCAATCACATTGACCCACACCTAGTATAAATACCACCCAATATGCACCCAAATTCTTCACAATAAAGATGGCTAAGTCTATGTCTATGTCTATGTGTGTGCTCCTCGTGGTGACATTGCTTATGGTGAGTCGGGCCATGGCGGTGTCTTGCTCGGACGCTGTGAACGCGCTCATCCCGTGCGGGTCTTACTTGATCGGTGCCGGCGCGGCTGACCCGAGTACGGAATGTTGCACCAGCGCGCAGTCGTTGAACAAGTTGGCCGCTACGGTGGCAAGTCGAAGGGCGTTGTGTGAGTGCTTCAAGCAGAGCGGGCCATCCTTTGGGGTCAAGCCAGAGAGAGTTCAACGTCTCCCTCGCTTTTGCAAGCTCAAGCTGAGCTTTCCCGTCAATTCCAATATCAACTGCAAAACGTAAAGACCTAATTCTTTTTTTTTTTTCCCTCTCTCTTCCCGTCGTCTTGAATCTGAGACCTCTCATAATCTAATACTTTATTTCACCCTTTATCCCAATTTACTAATCTTTCTCTTATGTTTCCTCACTATTTCAAGAATAGTTTTGTCTCGATCTAAAACCTTTAATAACCTAATCTTTGTAAAAATATGGAAAATATGGCCTAATACAATAGATGATAAATGAATTTGCTACTTTAGATGTGCTAATTCTTTTAGGGTAACTTTAGATGTGCTATTACTTCTCCTCCCTTGTACTGACTATAATCTCATGTTTGGTGGCATGTCTGCAGCATAGCTGATGGAAAATAGGAAGTCTTGAGGGCACGGTGCAGGAATTATTGATATAGATTCTCTCTTGGAAGAGATGATTCCATTGAGGGTTACAGTGCACTTCAGTTATTAATTGTGATGCCCATGTCCTTGAGATGTGTGTGTATGGAGTCTGGGTGATTGTGTCTTGTTTGACTCTAGTTTCTCTTTGTGGAGTGAAAATAGTCTTCCTTTATACTATGTATAAATGCTATGTTATCATAAAATTGTATATCTTTGCTTCAGTTACTCAATCCCTCCTACTATCACTTATTAATCTCATGATTAGCATCATGTTTTCGCCTTTCTCTTCGTTATTTCTTCTTTAATCTTTTTCTAGATGCTTAACTAGTTTCTTCTTCATGACTAACTCACTACTAACTCACTAATCATCTAACTCTTGACTGATAACCCACGTGAATCTAGTAGCATCAACTAAAGACCTTGTTCTTGCAAGAGTTACTGATGGCTCATGATGATGAGTTCTAACTCGTAACTTGCTAACAAACTAACTTGCAAATCTACTTTATTTCATGCTTACTCTCTAGTAGTTTTGATGGATTAATTGTAACTTACACCTTATCAATCAAGTTTTGAAGTGGAGAACAATCTTATGAGTCATACTTTGAATGCCTTGAAGTCAAGCCTATAGTACTTTGATGGATTTTCAAAATACACATTTTTGTGCATGGTTTCACATCTATCAAAAATTTGAAGTATTGACTCAAGATAAACGAACGAAAAGAAGATCTATAGACATCCTTTATGAATCGCTATTTTTGCATCTTTACTTATTATTTCTTTCTTTTATCCAAGTCAAAAATGAAGCCAACACTCAAGTATAGAACTTCTCTTCCTGCTGATTCCGATCTCAGCATCACAATATGAACTAGTTTTTTTTTCCCTAGTTAAATTCGCAGACGTTGGCTTTGAACTGAGGACCACTGTGGAGCAAAATCAAGGTCTGTCCATTGGCCGACGTTATCTGCACGCTAAGAAATTCAAACTTGAAATCGTGAAAAGCTTTAAACCCTAACTGGCCCACCCTTACCAATGAGACAACCACAGGGAACCACATGCGTAACTGGTTGGAACAGAAAAATTCACAGTTATGAGATTTCCTGTCATAGGTATTGTTTCACGTGTGAAACTGGTAACCCAAAACAGTACTGATTAGCCAAAAAAAATCCCAAAACACTGTTATCAAATGGGCTTTGCTACTGTCCTTAAATTGTAAGGATTTGTGGTGGACGGGCCAAGTCAGCTTCAAAAACAGCCTGTGAGTCTACAAAGTAATAAAATTAATACTGAAGTGCATGTCATCCTTAGTTCATTTTATCACCCAAGTATTATTACATTGGACAGACAAAAAAATTCAGAGAAATACATGTAAAATTGAAATATATATCTACACACACAGAGAGAGAGAGAGAGAGAGAGAGAGAGAGAGAGAGACTTGTGTCATTCCGGAAGGATTCGAGCGGATCCTTCCCACTCAAATACAAAAACTAGGACATTTGAATACAAGATACATTCCGTTGAAGTTGATCTATATTATTTCAAGTATTTATAAATCAAAAATTAAGTATTTTAAATAATTTTTGCCCATGCATCAAATAGGGAAAAACGGACAGTCTAAATTGTAACGCCCCGATCTGAGGGTACGGAGACGTTACTGCGACATATATACGCAGGTCGGAATTACCCTCACGTATATACGCTAAGTATCAGCACAAGCAACAGAGTACGAAAGTATGTGGTGCATTATTCATTCCAACATAAGAGTACAGTTACAAAGTTATCACAGAATGTAATACAATATTACAAGAATATTACATCACTGATAGGCGCAAATGCGAAAATACAAAGAGATATACAAGTATGAGCAGTACAAAAGATGCTCACGGTCACAAAAGGAAAACTCGAGAGACGAGAAGGGGGACTGGAAGGAAAGGACTCTGAACGATCTGTCAATGATTCACGCTTTCGCTACGCATCTCTGATCAGCAACCGGGAGAATCCACAAGCTCCAAACTCCAGGAGCTGGACATACAGATCCAGGAGAGTCAGAAACTCTCCAACGAGTGGTGTGATGAATGCCAAGTGACATGCAGGGACAAGCACAGATGTATCGATAAATCCGAATCATAAGCATGCATTGAAAACTGTGTCGTGAGCACAGGCATACAGGAGTAGGCAATGAGGCAGCAATGTAAATATAGCAAAACTAGTTATACAATCTTAAATTACCGCTTCGTGAGATTAGTACGTCAAAGGAATAATCCAAACAAGTAAACCCTCATATATAAACCTTATATCTCACATTACCGTATCTTGAGTTCATATAACCTGAGTTGTTTCCTAAACTATGAAAACATTATAAAACTGAAGGAAAATCGATAAGACCGATAATACCGAATACAAGCAAAACTAGTCGTACAGGCCCGATTTACAGCTTCATGACATTAATACCTCGAAGGAATAATCCAAAAAGAAAAACCCTCATATATATGCCTTTACCCCATGTCGCTGTAATCTGAGTGTATACAACCCGTATTGCAAAATAACACAACAAATTGTTAAGTGACATTTTATTATTATTACTACTACTCACCCAACTCATATATCTGGGTATGTGTCCTGGCGTGCGGCTCAACACGCATATATCCATATATGAGCAAGATGAGAATGGTTATTGCAAACTGATGAAGAGATCAATGGGTTATTTACAGTGGGTCTCGTGCATACCCGGGACCACGGCCCAGGATGTTCCATTGCTAGAGTACGGAACTTGCCGCAAGACATATAGGAAATGGGTCTTATATTATACCTATTCAGGAATATAACAGAAAGTAGGGAGCCAGCGCTCCCCTCAGAATACCTGGAGGCCCTTAGGTAGTTCTGAAAGTTTTAGTTGCACAACATAACTAAGACCACTGTAAATATATTCAGCACTTGAAGTCCATCAGTTTTTTCCTTACCCTATATAAGTTATCCTTTTTATAGTTATTATGTAATTATCAATTTAGGGGAATAACAGGAGCAGGTCAGGTTTAGGAATTCAAGAGTACAAGAGTACATGAGTAATAGGGATACAGGTCAGTGTATATAACACAGGATGATAGTCACAGGATTCCCGTAATATGATAATCTTAAGTCAAGTATTTAGCATGACAAGTATCAGGTAATAACATGTCAGATGTCAGGTAATATCAAACAGGTGTCAGGTGTCAAGTGGTAGCAAGGTTCTAAATATCGGATATCAGGATCGTATCGGATGGGGATTTTTCATATCGGATATCGGATATCAGGGGGGATATCCGGGATACGGGTTCATATTGGGCGTTCATATCAGACACTATATATAATGAAATATTGATAACTAAAAGTTAGTTTAGTGTTATAGATATTATTTACCTAATAAAAATGATGTAGTATGCATGCAAAGACAGTAAAAAAATAATGTATATTTGCACGCAATCGTGTAATAAATAAGTTATTTCATATCGGGCGATATATCAGGCGATTTATCGATCGATATCGGGAGACTTATCGGCCGATATTTCAAATATCGACCTTTTTTTGCTGCAAATGATATGGCGAATGATTTTCTCATATTGTATCGGTAGCAGGTAAAAAAGGAGATTTCAGACGATATCACGGCCGATATTTAAAACAGGGAGTGGTAGCACAATAGTTATCCACTGTTGTATAACACAATACAGAAAAATAGTACCAATATAGGAGATCGGTACAAATACAAGAAAACGGTACCGAAACGGAGGTTGGTACGAATACAGGAAAATAATATAGTTTGAAAAATAGTGTTAGTAAAGATTACAAACTCTTCACAATCATCAAAAAAACAATAATAGTTAAGTTATTAAGCATGCAAGCAAACTAACAAGTAAGCGAACATCTTAGCGGAGCAGGCATGCTGGAGCGAAGCTAACACACAGCCTAAACGGCATCACATTTGGCGTGGTTACCGCTCGCGGCACGGCTAAACGCACACGATGGAGCGAGCGTATGAATGCTATACTACCGCGTTTGGCGAAATCGCGCTCACAGTGTAAATACACTCGAACAGAATTAGCGGTAAAGTACTGAGCGCTAAGTCCGCCAAGCAGGCGTAGCTAAAAAGACCTAACGGTTTGAATGCACTCTCTCTTTCGAGAGAGTAGGCGAGAGCCTAAAGGACTAATATGCCTGAAGGTAGAGTAAGTAGTTGCAGAAGTGTCAGTATCAAACACACGCATATAACAGGTGATAATTAAACTATCAGTAGAACGGTGAAGCACAGAAGCTGAGCAAGGTAGAAATGAAAATAGCGAGCAGACAGGCGAACAATCAAGCGGAGCTGAGTAAGGCTGGAGCAAAACTAGCGTACAGAACTAGACGCTATCACGCTCGGCGTAGTTACCTCTCTTAGCGAATCCACAATAACATAAAGCTATCGCTTACGGCGTAATTACACTCGGACGGAGTTAGCGATAGAGCGCTGAGTGCTAAGCTCGCCTACTAGACAGAGCTGAGAGACCTGACGGCCTAAACGCACCCCCAGCTACCACGAAACCCAAAGGCTGCAAGGCCAACTTCTATTGGGTAACTTGAGAAGTGAGCTGGCCCAGAGGCTGAGTAGGCACCTGCACGTGATATTAGTACCACACGAGCACACATATAAATGTGATAATAATTAGATTACTGTGGAGTGGTGAAGCCTGGAGGCGGAGTGTAAAGCCCGGAGGCGGAGTGTAAAAGCCGGAGGCTGAGTGTAGAGCCCGGAGGTAAACGGCCACGAAGGGTCGGCCACGCATGGTATAAAGCAGTCATAAAATGCATCACAGGCAGTGTATATGTATAAGTATTAAACTATGCTATTACAGGCATTCATCACATCAATACAGATACATGTCCACAGTATACTTGTACACACTCACACCGATACAAATACACTGGACTAATATGTTTACACGTTTCCACAAATACAAATAGAAATCAACCGATACAAATACATTATTACAATTACGCCCGTCGAAGTTGGGTACCCAGATAAAAGAGGCGAGTTCTCACCTAAAAATCTTTGGGGGAAAACACCGCGAAATCTGGAATCCCAGAAACAAGTGCCACGGGCCATAATAAATATATTAAAATATATTATAAATAGTTAGAGAGAGGAGAGAGAGAATTAAGAGAGAAAGTAATAGAGAGGAGAGAAAGAGGAGAGAAAGAGTACAGGAGAGATAGAGAGAGGGAACTAGGAGAAAGGGGGTAGCAGCTCCCTGCTCACGCACCGGGCCCCAGGGCCCTGCCGTGGGGCAGGTGGACCGGGGAGGCGCCACGGCCGCCGTGGCTGGCGCAGGCCAGGCGGCCAACCCAAGGAGGGGAGGGAAGTTGGGTGTTGATGGAGGTGAAGATGATGGTGTGGTGATGGTGGTTTTGACAGTGATGATGGTGGATGGGGGTGGTGGTGTAGTGGTGGAGACGTGGTCGCAGTTGTGATGACTTGTGGTGGTGGATTGGGTGGAGAAGGTGATTAATTGAAGAAGAAAAAGAAGAAGGGGGAGATGGAGGATGGTGATGTAGTTGAGGTTGTTGTTGATGTTAGTGATTGGATAGGAGGTGGCCGGCCAACGGGGATGCTGAGGAGGTGTCGCCTGTGATGGGGGTTCGCTGGAGGTGGAGATGGCCGGAGGAGGTTGGTGGTTGAGGTGATGGTGAAAGTAGAGTGGTGGTGAAATCACCTAGAGGGGGGTGAATAGGTGATGGCTATATGAAATATGGCAATAATGCGGAATTTAAATCTACTTAAAACAATAAGCTCAAATTAGAATGCTTGCAAGATATAAAGCAATAAGTAAAGCAAGTAATAAAGAGATTGAGTTTAGAGAAATTTGAGCAAACGCAAACACGAGGATATGTTTCCGAGGTTCGAGCCACGCTCTACGTCCCCGCCTTCACACTTGAAGGATTTCCACTATTGTTGATCCCACTGGATCTTCAATACAAGGACACACTTGTCCTATCTCTCGTGATGCCGTTACACCACTTGGAGCACACTAGCTCGCTTGAGGCCGATGCCTCTACAACTTCGCTCAAGAAGAAAATTGATCACACTTGATCACAAAGAGCTCACTTAGCACAATCCTATAACCAATATGTAGAGATAGTACTTGGGATTGTGAAGTGCAAAATGACTAGAGTGAAGTAGAGGGATTTGCTTCAAGTAGGTGTTTGGAAATTTTGGCTTTGATGAAAATCTTTTCTAAAATGAAAGGCTTTTGAAAACTTGTAAATCTTGTAAAAATTGTTTGTGAAATTGTTGTTTTATCATGTTGAAATAACCCACTATTTATAGTGGATGAAAAAATCAACTACACAGCTAGAGAAATTCGTTGGGGTGAGATCCCAACAAAATCTGTCAGAAAATAGAGCTGTTGGAGTCGTCAGACTTTCTGACAGCTACCGGTCGACGGGACGGCGACCGCCAACGGTCATATTTCTGACCGTTGGGGGAAAACGGTCGGCCGACTCGGTCGACCGAAATTAACAGAGAGCACTGACAAGTTCCCGGTCGACCCGAGCGGTCGGCCGACGTGCACACATGCACAGCCGTGCACGTCGGTCGACTGGGTCGGTCGACCGAACTCTGTCAGATCTGTTTAAACAGAGTCTGGAAAGAAAGGAAATTTTTGATTCAAACATTTTTAGTTTAAGGATATGTAAATAAGATTCTAGACCTAATAAAACTAAGAGTATGATCATAGATCAACACTCAAACATGTTAGATCATTTTTGGTGAAAATCCTTTTTGATAAAATGTTTTTCTAAAAACGATTTTTCCAAAACATGGTATTTCTAAAAACTAAGTTAGAAATTCCGATATAAAAATTCTTTTGAAGCCACGAAGCAATACTAAGTGTGTGTGTGAGTGACAATCCCAAATATTCTACCTCTATCATCTAGGTTTTGACAAAATATCTAAAAATAAAAGTAAATTACAAATCTTGAATTCTTTTCTTCAATGTTTTGATCCCGAAGCTTTTCTACCGTGCTAGGCTTGGGAATGCAAATCTTTAGCGGCGTCCAAATTGTGAGTCTTGATGTGGAGCCGTCAAATCAACTTGTTTTTAAACCTGAAATTCTTTTAAACAAGATTGTTAAACACATAACTAAATATGGTTTGTTATCATCAAAATATCGGGCTAATGGCCTTTGGGCCAACAATCTCCCCCTTTTTGATGATGACAAAACATACATAGTTATTACAAATATTTTGGGTGGAGACTTCAAGTGAAGCTCCCTCTCAACACATGCATATAATAAAAGGATACTCAGGCATAGGTAAATCGCACAAATAATAAACAACTATACACAAGTCCATGCCAGAAAATAACTCATGCCATAAATAACTCATATGTTCATACAAGACATAAAAACATATAAAAGACACATGTCCACACAAACACAAATACATGTTCAAAATAACAAAATACAAAATACAAAATACAAGCCCAAGGAAGTCTCTCATGAATATCTCTCCCCCTTTTTGACATCATCAAAAGGGGAAGTCACTCCTCATCGTCGTCGTCCTCCTCATCGTCATCCTCAGCATCACCTGCAGCCATCTCCACATCCTCATCATCATCATCATCCTCATCATCATCAGAAGCCTCCTCCTCTGGATCAATAGTGGCAACACCTGGCTGTGGTGCTGAAGAAGCAGAAGGGGCCCTAACTGGAAATGGAGGGCCGGAGGAAGGAAGCGGTCGGGCAAATGGCGTGGGGTCAGGACAGGCATGTTGTACTTCACAAAGAGTGCACTAAATTGCGAATCCATGTATCACATGGAATCAGCAAAATAGGACATATCATTGCGAAGTCCTTGATAACGAGAGTCCATCTCCGCGCGATGTGCCGCATCCGCAGCAAAAATCTGGGTCAGTCGCTGCTGGATCTCAGCGGTCACCCAAGACTGATGCTCCTGAAACTGAGTACGAAGCTCAGACGAAATGAGGGCCTGAAGGTCTGAAGGAATGGATGGCCCTGGAGCAGAGGAAGTCCCTGGGATAGAAGAAGACCCTGGAACAGATGAAGACCCTGGAACAAGAGCAGGAGGAATAGGAGGCTGCTCAGGAGCGGGATGACGCATCCTAGGTTGCATCCTCTTCAAAAGAGTGCTGTTCAGGTTCACGGAGGGTTCGGTGGGTATCTCAGAGGATAGATCAAAATTGAGTTATTTTAGGAGATACGAAATGAGCATCCCATAAGGCAAGTGCCTTGTGGGGACAAGGACGTGATCAGAGGTCATGTGAGAAATTATGAAGCGGGGATGTTTATCTTAATGCCTTTCAGAAGGCAGTAGACAATCAAAGGAACAGGACCCCTAGCATGACTGTATTCCCCAGATTTGGGCAGAATGTTATAGAATACAAATTTAGCGAGGACTTGAGCGGTGAGTGTGAATTTATTCACCTCCTCATTCCTCACTAAGCCGGGGTTGTCATCCCCGTGGATCAAGGTCGACGCGGTGAGCGCAGACTCACCGGCCGGATAGACAAAATCATGTAGGTCATAGGAGTATACATCAACTCCTCCACAGGAGAGATGCAACAAATCAGCAAATTCTTGAAGAGAGATATTTATGTCTCTCCCAAGAACCCTATACATAACCCGGTTTCCCTCAAAAGCAAGATTGGTATAAAAGTAGGGTATGAGAGAGGTGTACACCGGTTCTCTAATAGCCATGAACTGATCTAAAGAATTGTTCCTCAATATTTGTGGGATATTGAGGTGCTCAAAATTTTGGAGGACAACACATCTCCCAGAAATAATAGTTCTCCTCGAAAGAAGGATAAACCGTTTTTCTGCTAGATCGAAGACAAAAGGAGGTTTAGTCCTAGTGGATGAAGATGAAGGGACAACAGATTTTCCCTTTTCAGCTCTAGATCTCTTAGGCATGATTAAGTTTTAGGTTAAAAAGAAGTCTAGGTCAAAAGTAATATTAGGGCTTGATCTAGACTAAGGTAACGATAGATCTTGACAAAACTTATGATGAACAATAAGATGGAAAGCAAGATCTAAAGGAAAAATTGGATTTTTACCTTGATGGAAGAGAGATCAAGTGCCAATAACTAAAAATCCCTGAGTTTGAACGTAGATCGGGCCTGAAAGAGATGATCCAGCAAAGAAATGAGAGAAAAAAGGGAAGGATTTGAGTTGGATTTGAGGTGGAATGGTGAAACTAGGGTTTTTAGAAAGAGGGAGAAGAGAAATCGCCGGTGAGAAATGAGAGAGAGAGAGAGAGAAAAAAAAGGGCTTTAAATAGGGTGGGTAAATGACAGATTCCCGTCGCCCGGTCGGCCCGTCCGGTCGACCGAAAATACCCGAGACCACTGACAGATGAAACGGTCGACCGCAGCGGTCGGCCGAAAATACCCGAGAACTCTGACAGACTAAACGGTCGACCGCACGGGTCGGCCGGCTACAGAGAAGGATAAAAATATTCTTCCAGGTAAGGTCGGTCGGCCGGATCTCAGCTCCGGTCGGCCGAGATTGCCCAAAAACTGTCAGCAGCAAAGACCCCCAAAAAAATCTAAAATGTCTGAAAAATAGTGAGAAAGATATTTTTAACATACAAAATTTTAAAACATGTTTTAAACTTCAAATTTTACACAAGAAATTTTAATTTTTATTTTTCATATAAAAACAAAGGTTTAGAGATGTTGAAGCCGAATACCCGGTGAAGGGTTCTGAACTTCATCCTCGAAATTCCTCTAAATATGAGTTGAGGTGCGCAATTGCCATCTCTAATGTATTTGCTTTAAAATGAATTTTAAATATTTATTTTAGTTTTTGACAGGTGTATATAGAAATATGATCAAAATTAGATATGTGGACAAAACAAAAATATGACATAAAGCAAGATAACATGAATTAGAACAAAGCATATACACAAGCAAGATGGAAATGTAAGTTTACACTAACACATATCAATGAAGCACAAAGGTAGACTAACAATCCTATGCATATGTATATAAACAAAAATAAAAGCTTTTAAATGGAGAAATTACCAAACCGAGGGTATTCTCCAAAATAGGTGCCTCCATGATAGTGATGCAAGCGCGATGTGATCTTTGAGCTTTGATGCATCCACCACTTGGGCACCGTCTCCCCCTAGGTCTTGGAGGATGAAGACCCATCTGTTTCAACTAAATTTGGTGTGTCTTTTGGTACCCATATCTTTTTGGGTCATTTAGGATTAGTACCGGGGCGAACCCAAACATGTTTATTATTCATGTTATGTTTAGCAAAACAAAATTTTTCTAAATGGCCTTTGCGGCCACAATGCGTGGAAACATAAATCCTACCACTACCATACATGTGAGCATGCTTGTGAGTGTGTGCATGTTTCCTTGCATGGTGAGTGTGTTTCCCTTGGGTTACTCCTTTGAGAAATCTAGATGCAAATTTATTTAAGTCAAATGCACATTTTTTAAGAGTTGAATCTAAAACATCAACCCGTTTTTGAATTTTCACAAAATCATTTTTATTACATGAAGAAATAGAAGTTTTTCCTTTACAAGCCAGTTTATAGTTTTCAAAATCAATCTTTATTTTCTTAAAAGCATTAGACAAATCACTTTCTCTTTTTCAATAATATCATATTTATTTCTCAATAACTCATTTTCTCTTTTTAATTTCTTATTATGAGATTGCAAAATCTCATATCTATGTTGGAGTTCTTCAAAAAATTGAGCTAATTCATCCATAGTCAATTCATCATCTTCTATGGAGTTGTTGAGATTTACCTTAGAAGCATCATCTCCATGTGCCATGAAGCACATGTGTGCGGCGTCGTTCTCCTTCTCGGATTCCGACTCCGTATCGTCCCATGTAGCCACCATTGCCTTCTTCTTCTTTGGCCGGAGGTGGTAGCTTGAAGAGCGGGGCAATCGGCAATGAGGTGTCTGATCTTCTTGCAATGAAAGTAAGGACCCGGCTCCTCTCTTTTCCTTTCGAATCTTCCTTGAGGTTTCCCTCTTCGGAAGTTGCTTTGCCTCCCTTTCTTGTAGAACATTTTGCCCACCTTCCGGATGAGCATGGCAAAGTCCTCATCGCAGTCTTCCGATGAGTCTTCATCGTCATGGTTGGTTGGAGTGGCTTTGAAAGCGAGGGCTTTCTTCTTCGACGCCTCCCTTTCTTCTCTAACTTTCTGAAAAGTCACCTAGAGGGGGGTGAATAGGTGACGGTGCTAATGTAGTGAACTAAATGCGGAATTTAAAAACTTAATGCAAATTACACTCAAGTGTGATCAACAAATGATGCACACACAACCAAGCCAAGCAAATATGAATGCACAATATAAATAATAGCAAGGCACAAAGTAAAGAGAGAGATAGGGAGAGAGTCAATGGATCAAGCGCAAACAACAAGATGTGTTTCGAGGTTCGAGCACCCAGCTCTACATCCCCGCCTTCGACACACGAAGGATTTCTAATCCACTAGCTAGTTCACCAAGAACTCTCACAAGGAGTACCCAACTTCTCTCTTTACAATCACAACCTCCTCCTTGAGGCACAATTCCAAGCCAACAATCACAACCTCCTCCTTGAGGCAAACTCAAAACCAATACAATCTCAACCTCATCCACAACCACAAACCAATACAAGGATCACCTCACAACTTGAGGGATACAACCCAAAGCACAAAGCTAAGAAAAGATTGGGTTACAACTTGGTGGTCTAAAATAACAACCACAAACTATATCTTCTCCCACACAAATATCCTATAGATTTAGATAGTAGATTTTTGCTCAAGTGTGGAGAAAACCAAAGGATTGGAAATCAGAAATTACAAAGAAAAATCCTTGGGAAAAACTGAAACTAAGATAGAGAAGTTCACTCAAAATCCTTTCCCAAAAACCCTTTCTTTGATTTTCCAAACCCTAACACAAACACCAAATAGATTGTTCAAATCAAGCTCAAAAACTTCTTTTTATTGCTGTAAAAACACCAGAGAGTATGTAAAAATTCGCACAAAAATTCTTAGAGAAAAACTCTTGCCAAAAGGGTATTTATAGGCTAATCAGAAAAATAGCCGTTGGCAGCAGAACTGCCAGAATTACCCTGCCGGTCGACCGCCCAACGGTCAATTTTTGACCGTTGTCAGCTACCGGTCGACGCCCGGTCGACCGAAACAAACAGAGAGCAACTCTGTTAACAGTCGGTCGACCGTCCGGTCGACCGGCACCAAAACTGCCAGACGTGCACAGTTCTGTGCACGTCGGTCGACCGGTCCGGTCGACCGACTTCATGCCTAGTCGACTTGTCAGTTGACTAGTCGACTTGGTTGAAGCCTGGAACAGAAAACTGGGATAAAAATATATTATATTATAATAAATCCCACAAAATCTCTAAAATTCCACAAAAATAGTTTTGTCATTTTACATTAAAATACAAACTTGTGTTAAAAATCTCAACACAAATTTTAAACATATTTGACTATTTTGTGTCATAGAAATTTTGCCAAAAATCAAAACCGGTATTTTCCAAAATTTGAATTCTTGAATAGAAAATACACTTTGTCCAAAACTCATCCAAATAGAAAAAGTATGAAACACATGAATATCATGTTGGAATATTAAGTTTAAGTATCATGATTAAATATCATGTTTTTGTATTTGATTCCAAAATATGTTTTGTTAGAATTACCAAAACATAAAACTCATGAAGTAGACTATCAATATAAGTTTGTTTAAGCAATAGAAGCATGCATGTATATAGAACAAATCATATATACACTAAACCATGTAAACTTGTTTTGATATAAAATCTATTCATGAAAACCAAGATCGGTTAAACCTAAAACCGAAAACCAATGTCAAAACATAAAACGTGTGTGTTGTGAACTTGAGCATATCATACTAATCTAATCTTTACAATTAGGATCTAAACACAAACTAAACTAGGGATACCTAAGTCTTCTTGTAGAGCGCCGTCTCCAAGTTGACTCGGTCCAAACCGTGATTCACCAAGCTTGACTCCAATGAGTGCTAGATGTCATCTTTGATGCTTAGGCTCTTGAATCACCTTGTGAAAGCTTCCAAACCATCTTGTTGAAGCTATCACCAACTAATATCTTGGCTAATGATCTGAAACTAAAACATCACAAGATTATTAGTACACATAACTACATGAGTTAATCATCATCAAAACTAGAGTCGAAGGCCTTTGGGCCAACAATTTCATCTCCATCTCATGGGTCTTGAGATTTCCGATGAAGCCGGAGAAGTCCATCTCCTCCCGATCGTTGAGCTCCTTGAGGGTTGTAGCCTTGACTTCCCAAGCTTTGGGAAGAGCTCTAATGACCTTCCGAATCTTTTGGTCATTATCGATCGCATCACCTAAAGAGGATAAAGCATTTGTTATTTTGGTGAAACGAGTGAGCATGTCATCAATGCTCTCATTCTCAAGCATGTAAAAATTCTCATATTGAGAACGAAGCAAGTCAATTTTGGACCACTTGACTTGTGACGTTCCCTCATGAGTCACAATCAAAACATTCCACACTTCATATGCGGATTTACAATTTATGATGCGTGAGAGGTCATCTTCATTAAGGGCTTGGGTTAATGCATATTGAGCCCTAGCATTGGCCTCATAGTCCTTGGTGGTGTCCTCGGACCATGATCTCTCATCGGTGAGAGGTTCTATAAATTCTTTGAGTATGGCCCTAGCAACCCTAACTCCTAGGGATTTAAGGAAAAGGTTCATCTTGACCTTCCAAATAGGAAAGTTCAAGCCATCAAATTTGGGTGGGGACTTGATGCTAGAAAAATCAATTGAAGCCATGGATAATGAATAAGATGCACAACAAATGAAGAATGCAACAAATGATATAGCCAAAAACAAGGATCTCCCTAAGGTGGTTAAACCAAATAGTAGGGTTAGGCTCTGATACCAATTGAAATCACCTAGAGGGGGGTGAATAGGTGATGGCTATATGAAATATGGCAATAATGCAGAATTTAAATCTACTTACAACAATAAGCTCAAATTAGAATGCTTGCAAGATATAAAGCAATAAGTAAAACAAGTAATAAAGAGATTGAGTTTAGAGAAATTTGAGCAAACGCAAACACGAGGATATGTTTTCGAGGTTCGAGCCACGCTCTACGTCCCCGCCTTCACACTTGAAGGATTTCCACTATTGTTGATCCCACTGGATCTCCAATACAAGGACACACTTGTCCTATCTCTCGTGATGCCGCAACACCACTTGGAGCACACTAGCTCGCTTGAGGCCGATGCCTCTACAACTTCGCTCAAGAAGAAAATTGATCACACTTGATCACAAAGAGCTCACTTAGCACAATCCTATAACCAATATGTAGAGATAGTACTTGGGATTGTGAAGTGCAAAATGACTAGAGTGAAGTAGAGGGATTTACTTCAAGTAGGTGTTTGGAAATTTTGGCTTTGATGAAAATCTTTTCTAAAATGAAAGGCTTTTGAAAACTTATAAATCTTGTAAAAATTGTTTGTGAAATTGTTGTCTTATCATGTTGAAATGACCCACTATTTATAGTAGATGAAAAAACCAACTACACAGTTAGAGAAATTCGTTGGGGTGAGATCCCAACAAAATCTGTTAGAAAATAGAGCTGTTGGAGTCTGTCAGACTTTCTGACAGCTACCGATCGACCGGGACGGCCGATCGCCAACGGTCATATTTCTGACCGTTGGGGGAAAACGGTCGGCCGACTCGGTCGACCGAAATTAACAGAGAGCACTGACAAGTGCCCGGTCGACCCGAGCGGTCGGCCGACGTGCACACATGCACAGCCGTGCACGTCGGTCGACTGGGTCGGTCGACCGGAGTCTGTCAGATCTGTTTAAACAGAGTCTGGAAAGAAAGGAAAATTTTGATTCAAACATTTTTTATTTAAGGATATGTAAATAAGATTCTAGACCTAATAAAACTAAGAGTATGATCATAGATCAACACTCAAACATGTTAGATCATTTTTGGTGAAAATCCTTTTTGATAAAATGTTTTTCTAAAAACGGTTTTTCCAAAACATGGTATTTCTAAAAACTAAGTTAGAAATTCTGATATAAAAATTCTTTTGAAGCCACGAAGTAATACTAAGTGTGTGTGAGTGACAATCCAAAATATTCTACCTCTATCATCTAGGTTTTGACAAAATATCTAAAAATAAAAGTAAATTATAAATCTTGAATTCTTTTCTTCAATGTTTTGATCCTGAAGCTTTTCTACCGTGCTAGGCTTGGGAATGCAAATCTTTAGCGGCGTCCAAATTGTGAGTCTTGATGTGGAGCCGGCAAATCAACTTATTTTTAAACCTGAAATTCTTTTAAACAAGATTGTTAAACACATAACTAAATATGGTTTGTTATCATCAAAATATCGGGCTAATGGCCTTTGGACCAACAGGTGGTTTAGTGGAGAAGAAGAAGATAGAGATAGAGGTATTGGGGTTGAAAGAGAAGGAAAGATTGAGGGAGAGGGGGTCTCTGTCAGGAGAGGTGGTCACCGGCGTGGGGTTGGCTGGCCAAAGGTCACAACAGGGAGAGGGGGTCGCCAGTCTTCAGAGGAGAGAGGGAGAGATTAGGTGAGAGAGAAAGAGAAAGGTAAAAGAGAGAGATTGAAAGAGAGTGAGTGAAAGAGATGTGATTGGAGGGATGGCCACGTGAAAAGGCAAGTGGGAGGAGTGGCTCGGCCACGTGGGAGCCACGAAAAGAAAAAGAAAGAATGAGGAAAAGGAAAGAAAGAAAGAGGAAAAAAATCGAATATAAATATATTATTATAACAGGATAAATTTCGAGTAATACAAAAAAATCCCCAAAAATACCTAGAGGTAAAAACATCATCTTGAGAAATAATTCAAAATCAATTTTTAAAAATTAAATACCGTTTTGAAATTTAAAATCCTGAAATCAACCGGTGATACCAGCCGACACCTAGTCCGGACGAGTTTTGATAAATTCAGAAAAATCTCCAAAAATATTTTAAAGTAGAAAATGTGATTTTAAGGAATAATATAAAAGTGAATTTTAGAAATTCAACTCCATTTGTAAACTAAAAATCTTGGAATCGACCAGTGATACTGGTCGTCACCGATTTTGAAGATTTTGCAATTTAATTCTGAATAATTTCAAAAATTCATGAAAAATCTAAAATATTGTAAAATAATGTTTGAAACTGAAAATGGTCAAATCTGACAAACAGAAAGACCTAATTGAGAAATATACTAGGATCCGGTCCCCGGTTCAGAGTGGGGCTGACTCCGAGCCCACGAATCTGGATCCAATGCATAACAATCGCATAAATAATCATAAAAAAATAAATACAGAAAGTAAATCAACAAATATAATCAAAAAAATTGAATACGTATCTAAGTTCATATTCTGATAATGAGGTGTTACATAAATAATGAGTTGGTTAGTTTAACGGTGCAAAACATTTGAACTCTAACAAAAATTGGTTGTAGGGGTTTTTAAATGTTTAGGTAATGATCAAATGACCGGATCGAGAATTTGTATGTCTAAAGATATAGATCTAACCAACTCACTACTTTCGGCTATCCACTTTCCGCCGCATAATGCATAGGCAAAAAGTATTTAAAATACTTGATTTTTTTCTTATAGACACTTTAAATAATATAGATCAACTTTAACAGAGTGGATCTTGTATTCGAATGTAGTAGGGTTGTATTTGAGTGGGAAGGATTCTGGCTCGAATCCTTCTGGAATGACTCAAGTCTATCTCTGTGTGTGTGTGCGCGCGCGCGCGTGTGTGTCTATATGTATGTATGTATGTGTGTGTATATAACACCCCGTTCCCGGGATACGTTTTCAGCTACGTGTCCAGATTTTTTGATCTTGTTGTTTCAATTTTCTTCCCGTATTTGTTTTTGGTTTGTGATTATTTGTATTATTTGGAATCGGATCTGGATTCTCAGACTTAGAGTCAATCCTGGTCTGGACCGCGAAATCGATACTGGTTTGCTGCCTGATTTGATTTTTTTGATAATCTAATTTGACAGATTTCAATTTTAGATACTATTTTTGTTGGCCCAAAGGCCTATCGCCCTAGTTTTGATGATGATCAACTCATGAAGTTATATTTACTAATGATCTTGTGCTAATTAGTGACAGATTCATGATCAAGATCTTAGTAGGTGCATAGCTCAACAAAGGTTAAAAGAACAAGATTTGGAGCTTGCATGTGGTGATCCAAGGAAGTTTTTGGATCAAGCTTGGACCAAGTCAAGAAGATGAGAAGCCTTCAAGGGAAGACTTCAAGAAGTTGAAGACTTGTGTCTAGGTATAGAATTTGTATTTTTGTTTTAGTAAAAATGTAAAGGATAGAATAGTGGTGGATTGCTCAAGTTATATCACACACACACACTCTTGATTAGAACTCTTGATTTAAAGTGCTTTCATAAAAGATTTTTATGTTTAGAAAAGAACTTTTATTTTAGAAAAAATTTTTCTTTAAGACAAAATATTTGTTGGTTTTTGGTATTTCTATCATGTATATTCTTTAACCAAAACCAAGTTGTATACTAGATTTCAAAAACATAGATATTTCATATTGATTGTGGAGTGGATCATATCCATACACACTATGCTTTTAAATGGACTCAAATATCTTGTTTTTGTATTTGATAAAGGTTTGGAAAAACATTTCATGGAAAATTAGGTTTTTATCAAAAGAATTTTTACCAAGTATTTTACCTTGATAGTAGTATGACACATGCTCATACTCTATGATTTCTCAAGACCAAAACATTTTATCCAAGACCCAAAACCTAAATCCAAATTGTCCAGGTCCTGGAAGTTCTGATTTTTCAGAATTTCTCAGTGACCGGTCGACCGGCAGTCGACCGGCACTCGACCGACATGCACAATTTTTTGTGCATGTGCGTATCAGTCGACCGGAGTCGACCGATACTCGACCGACCCAAACCTGTTGCTCTCTGGAAAATGCCAGTCGACCGGATCGGTCGACCGACAGTTCTTTCCAGAAGAGCGGTCGACTCACCAGTCGACCGGTGGCTGCAACGGTCAGAAAAATGACCGTTGGCCGGTCGACCGGCGGTCGACCGCCAGCTCTGACAGAACCCCAACGGCTCTATTTTCTGGCAGCCTATAAATTGGGATTTTGTCATCTGTTTTGAGGTTAACATTTAGGAGACTTCTTGAGCTGTTTTTCAGACACTTTTAGAGGAGTTTCTCTACAAGATTTTAGTGCAAATACTTCCAATCAAAAGGAAGAGTTTTTATTGAGTGTGTAAAAGTGATTCTTGAGTTTTCCTCCATAGCTTTCTTTCCTTGATTTTCTCACACCACACTTGAGCTATTCATTGCTAGATATTCCTATAGGTGTGTTGTAGTGAGAGTGCTCTTTAGGTGATCAAGTGTTGTGATCATCAAAGAGATTTTTCTTTGTATTTGAGGAAACGGGCAAGTGTGCTCGTTGTTGGTGGTTGGAGTTCGGTTGTGAACTCTTGGTGGTAGAGGTACGGCCTCGGCGAGTCGGTGGACTTGCGTGTGTACGGGACTTGGGAGTCCGAGGGTTTGTAGGTGTACGGCACCGAGGAGAGATCCATTGGGATCTTGCATAGTGGAAACCCTTCGTGTGTCGAAGGCGGGGATGTAGAGCAAGTGTGCTCGAACCTCGAAACAAACCCTTTGTGTTTGCGATTGCTTACTCTTCCCTCTCTCTCTCTTTGTCTCTATTTTATATCTTGCATTCAATTTATTGTGTTCATCTTATATATGCATGATATATTCCCTTGTGCTCATAATTGATATACATACTTACTTGGGATTGTTGTTAACACTAGTATTCAACCAAGAGAGCCAACGCGGCACCTCAACCCATTCAAGGGGAATCTAGAGGAGCTTGTCCAGAGCCTCGCAAGGGGAATTCGGCAACACTCTTGAGTTATACATAAGTGTTTATTTAAAAGAAATTTTAATTTGGTCAACTTAGTTTTAATTCCGCATTATTTGTTCATAAGTGACCATTAGATTAGCCTTCACCTATTCACCCCCCTCTAGGTGAACTTACAATTGGTATCAGAGCTAGTGCTCTTGATAAGGGTCTAACAACCTAAGAGTTAAAGATCCTACATTTGGGCTAATCACAATATTTGTTGTACACACACACCTCACCATGGACTTTATGTCACCACCCACCTTTGACATCCTTAACATCCAAACTTGGAAGGTTAAGATGTCCTTGTTCCTCAAAGCCCTAGGATTTAGTGTCTATCTTGCTACTACTAATAATGATTATTGTTCAAATAGCAAGTACATTGAGGCTAATGCAAAAGCCCTTCATGCTCTTAAATGTACCCTAAATGATGATTATTTATCTAGGGTTTCTAACATTGAATCGGCTTTTGTAGCTTGGAACACCCTCATCTCCCTTGGCGAAAATGAACAATACTATGCGGGGAGTGATTCGGATGTTGGAAGCGACACCTCCAACAAGTGCTACATGGTCCAAGGGGATGACCCCCTTGAGGTAAATACCGAATCCGATGATGAGGATGCTAGTATGTCATATGATGAGCTAAATTCTTTATGCCAATTATTGCTTGAAAGATATGACATAATTAAGAAAGAAAATAAAATTTTGAAAAAGGACATTGCTTGCATGCATAATGAACATGATTCATGTAGAGATAACATTGCATGTTTAGAAAAAGAAAATAATGATTTGAAAAATGAGAATGTTTCCCTTATGTCTAAAATAAATGATTTATGTGAAGGGAACACTATTTTGAAGGAAAAGATTATTTTGGTGGAAACTCAAAAAGAAGTTGTTTTTCAAGAAAACAAGACTTTGAAAAGAAAGATTTGTGAAAAGAAAAAGAAGATGTTTGTAAAAAGAAAAAGAAAATTGATCATATATCTCACCATGCTTTACATGCCTCCACTAGTGAGATTAATAATTTGAAAAATAAGATAGATAATTTGAGCTCTAATTTGAGCACATGTGCATTCAACCATTCTAAGTTGGAATCCTTGTTTCAAAAGAAACAAGTTCCCCATGCTCATGCTCATACACATCATGCTCATGCTTATAGTGCACATCACGATCACAATCACACTCATAAGCATCATGCTAAGGTGTACATTTGTACATATTGTGGCCGCAAAGGCCATCTAGCAAAATATTGTTTTGATAAGAAACCATATCTATATTTTGCTAAGTATAATAAATTTGGGTTCCTTACAACAATGCTAACCCCAAAGGACCCAAGAAAACATGGGTACCAAAACCCCCACCTTTTGATTTTGATGTAGGTGTGGGATCTCACAAAAACGTGAGAAGGTTGGTACCTTGGTAGTGGTTGCAATGGACATGATGGACATACACTTGGTTGCATCACTATCAAGGAGCTTGGTGGGACAACCACCATACTTGGAGCTTTGGAGTTGGTAACAACCTCTAAACTCCTATTTTATTTATGTACATGCTTTATACTTTTATCATATTCATAGCATGTTCATGTTTTAAGATTTTTTTTTGTGCTTCATGTGGTATTTACATGCTTAGATGTAGAATATTTCAAAACTTGTATCTATACATGTACACATAGTGAATTACAATTGACTCATATATGATTGAACTTCATGCTCACTTGTATCCACTCTATGCATGTGTATAATCTAGTTTTGATGATTCTCTTTTATACATGTTTTTGCCAATTATTTTTTTTGTGATTTACTTCATGTATATGGGTGTTTAATTCAAATCTAATAAATATACATGTATACCCGTGAGTCTTTTGCCTTCATGCAAACATTTAATAGACTCTTTTTATTTTTGGGATATGTATGCATATTGTTAGATTTGTATAAACCATACATATACCATGAAAATTGTTGATTTTAGTGAAAAATGATTTTCATGATTTGTTGTTAAAAATTTGACTTATGATCGTTTTTGGCTTCAATGACTATTTTCATGTGAATACTATTTACATAACCTTTGAACACTCATCTTTAAGAAAACATATAATTTGGAGCTTTATGGAATATGAGTGCTTGAACTTTTATGTATTTAGTATTATTCATGAAATACATATGATTTCATATTATGAAGGATCTTTAACTAGTTTGTCAAAAATCTATTTAAACTAGTTATCTATTCTTCAATTGATGCACATGATCCTATTTTTATGGATAAATTCCTTTGTGATTTCAAAATTTTGATGCTTCATTGTATTGAATATTAGTTTAGATTTTAGTATTTGTCAACACTTGGATTTATACTTGTACACCTTATGGACCACAAATAAATCTATATATGATTGGGTTGAATGCTTATTTGTGCCTATTAGATGTACTAGTATAGCCTTATGTTGATGATCATTATATTCTTAAACTTGTATTCCCATTTGGATTTATGTTATGATCATGTGATTTCATTTCATGTATATGGTTATTTTGCCAAAACATTAAGATATACATGGATACCTCTTGAGTCATTTGCTTTTCATGCAAATCTATTTATAAGGACTCAATTGTATTTTGGGGATATGTATGTATACTTAATGTCTTGTCAAAACATACATATGCTATGAAATAGAATTTTGATGATTTTCATATATTAAAATTTGTGATGATTTTCGTATTTTCAAAATTTATGATTTTAAGGAATATTGAGTTTTATTGCTAATTTTCATGATACCATGTTTCACATAACACTATCACACTCACTTCTTTTTGAAAATTTTATGGACTTTATGGATTAGAGTGTTTTAGTGCCTTGTGATTTATGCATATTCCATGAAATATTTTTTGTTGTATTCCTTGGTGGAAGGATCTCGTACTAGTTCTTAAAACAAGTTCATTTAACTAGTTCGAATTCTTCATATGGTAGACTATATGATGTATACACTTATGCTTACTTTTCAATTGGTATCATTGGTTATTTGCAATTGGTATCAATATGACTTCATGTTGTGTATATCCATATTTTGATTGTATGTATGAATGCCATCTTGTCATACATATATGTTATCTATTTGTGCTTATTTTACAAGTGGTATTTCCTTTAAAGCACAAAGATTGTTGATGCTAAGCTTAATTAGATTTCAAATTGGTATTTCATAATAAGCTTATGCATTGTGTTTTGAAATTGGTATCAAAAATTCAAATTTGATTATTTTACAATCGATATCTCAAAATTGTTATTACTAAGAAAAAGTTAAAATTTTGTTTTGATAAAGAAAAATTCAAAATTTTTTTTTTTTGATTTGTATTGTCTATATGCAAGGAGAGCTTAACATCTCTTCCATATGTAGATTCATGTTGAGTATATTGTAATTTGAGGAGCTTGACAACTCTTCTTTTCATGATATACGTGTGTAGGGGAGCTTCACATCTCCTCTTATGCATGACATATTATACGTTATGTGAATTAGGGCTTGTCATCCCTCTTTCATGTAATGTATATGTGTCGGGAAGCTAACTTAACGTCTTCCTCTTCATGAATTTATATCGCATATAAATTTTATTGATTGATTTGTATTTACCCTCCTTGATTTCTTTGTTTTTGACAAAAAGGGGGAGAAAAATTTGTTTGATGTATTTTTTTCTTTGAACCCTTTGTTGATGATTGACAAAAGGGGGAGAAGAATTTGTGATTTTATATGCATGATTTCATGATTTCCTTACTTAAGGGGGAGAAGTATTTGGTTCCTTGCTTAAGGGGGAGTAAGATTTGTATTTATGCATATATGTTGTCTTGAAATTGGGAGCAAAAGATTTGATTTATGATTTGATTTATATGATTGCATCTCCTACATTGCATACATGTCATGTGCTTCATTGAATATCTATTGCTTATTTATTATGCATGAGTTAAGGGGGAGCTTCTTTGAAGCTTTACTTTAATCCATGCATATATAATTTCATGAGTTTTGTCATCATCAAAAAGGGGGAGATTGTTGGCCCAAAGGCCTATCGCCCTAGTTTTGATGATGATCAACTCATGAAGTTATATTTACTAATGATCTTGTGCTAATTAGTGACAGATTCATGATCAAGATCTTAGTAGGTGCATAGCTCAACAAAGGTTAAAAGAACAAGATTTGGAGCTTGCATGTGGTGATCCAAGGAAGTTTTTGGATCAAGCTTGGACCAAGTCAAGAAGATGAGAAGCCTTCAAGGGAAGACTTCAAGAAGTTGAAGACTTGTGTCTAGGTATAGAATTTGTATTTTTGTTTTAGTAAAAATGTAAAGGATAGAATAGTGGTGGATTGCTCAAGTTATATCACACACACACACTCTTGATTAGAACTCTTGATTTAAAGTGCTTTCATAAAAGATTTTTATGTTTAGAAAAGAACTTTTATTTTAGAAAAAGATTTTTCTTTAAGACAAAATATTTGTTGGTTTTTGGTATTTCTATCATGTATATTCTTTAACCAAAACCAAGTTGTATACTAGATTTCAAAAACATAGATATTTCATATTGATTGTGGAGTGGATCATATCCATACACACTATGCTTTTAAATGGACTCAAATATCTTGTTTTGTATTTGATAAAGGTTTGGAAAAACATTTCATGGAAAATTAGGTTTTTATCAAAAGAATTTTTACCAAGTATTTTACCTTGATAGTAGTATGACACATGCTCATACTCTATGATTTCTTAAGACCAAAACATTTTATCCAAGACCCAAAACCTAAATCCAAATTGTCCAGGTCCTGGAAGTTCTGATTTTTCAGAATTTCTCAGTGACCGGTCGACCGGCAGTCGACCGGCACTCGACCGACATGCACAATTTTTTGTGCATGTGCGTATCAGTCGACCGGAGTCGACCGATACTCGACCGACCCAAACCTGTTGCTCTCTGGAAAATGCCAGTCGACCGGATCGGTCGACCGACAGTTCTTTCCAGAAGAGCGGTCGACTCACCAGTCGACCGGTGGCTGCAACGGTCAGAAAAATGACCGTTGGCCGGTCGACCGGCGGTCGACCGCCAGCTCTGACAGAACCCCAACGGCTCTATTTTCTGGCAGCCTATAAATTGGGATTTTGTCATCTGTTTTGAGGTTAACATTTAGGAGACTTCTTGAGCTGTTTTTCAGACACTTTTAGAGGAGTTTCTCTACAAGATTTTAGTGCAAATACTTCCAATCAAAAGGAAGAGTTTTTATTGAGTGTGTAAAAGTGATTCTTGAGTTTTCCTCCATAGCTTTCTTTCCTTGATTTTCTCACACCACACTTGAGCTATTCATTGCTAGATATTCCTATAGGTGTGTTGTAGTGAGAGTGCTCTTTAGGTGATCAAGTGTTGTGATCATCAAAGAGATTTTTCTTTGTATTTGAGGAAACGGGCAAGTGTGCTCGTTGTTGGTGGTTGGAGTTCGGTTGTGAACTCTTGGTGGTAGAGGTACGGCCTCGGCGAGTCGGTGGACTTGCGTGTGTACGGGACTTGGGAGTCCGAGGGTTTGTAGGTGTACGGCACCGAGGAGAGATCCATTGGGATCTTGCATAGTGGAAACCCTTCGTGTGTCGAAGGCGGGGATGTAGAGCAAGTGTGCTCGAACCTCGAAACAAACCCTTTGTGTTTGCGATTGCTTACTCTTCCCTCTCTCTCTCTTTGTCTCTATTTTATATCTTGCATTCAATTTATTGTGTTCATCTTATATATGCATGATATATTCCCTTGTGCTCATAATTGATATACATACTTGCTTGGGATTGTTGTTAACACTAGTATTCAACCAAGAGAGCCAACGCGGCACCTCAACCCATTCAAGGGGAATCTAGAGGAGCTTGTCCAGAGCCTCGCAAGGGGAATTCGGCAACACTCTTGAGTTATACATAAGTGTTTATTTAAAAGAAATTTTAATTTGGTCAACTTAGTTTTAATTCCGCATTATTTGTTCATAAGTGACCATTAGATTAGCCTTCACCTATTCACCCCCCCTCTAGGTGAACTTACAATTTTTTAATATTTTATATTTTTCATGATTTTCTAAAATTTTTCAGAATTATTCTGCAAAATCTTCAAAACCGGTGTTGATCGGTGTAGCCGACCGATTCTCGGATGTTTAGTTTTCGAACGGAGTTGAATTTCTAAAATTAGCTGTCACATCACTTCTTAAAATCTCATTTTCTATCTAAATGCATTTTTGAGATTTTTCTGAATTTATCGAAAATCCACCGGTTTTGGTGTCGACCAGTATCGTCGATTGATTTCAAGATTTTTTTTTAATTAAAAAATTAGATTGAATTTCATAAATCTAATTTCACCATGCATCTTAAAATAATTTCTGAAATAATCAATTTTTACCTGATTTAAAAATAATATTATTTTCCAATTATTTTTCTTTCTTACTTTTATTTACCTTCTCTTCTCCTTTACTTAATTCTCCTAGTTTATTCTAATTATTTATTATTTAATAATATATTATTTTACCTATTTTATCATTTTCCTATTTCTTTTCCTTCTTTTTCTACTTTTCTTTCCTTTCTTTTTTCCTTTCTTTTTCCTTCTCTTTCTTTTTTTTTCTTTCTTCCCCCACTTGCTCCCCTGGCTTCCCTATTCCCTGCCGTCAACACAGCAACACCATCCCCCCTCCCATCTCAGCGTACCACTCTCTTTCCACCTTCTCTTTTTTCTCTCTTTTTCTCTCATTTCTTTCTCTCCATTTCTCCCTCTCACTCTCTCCCACCAACTCCTTCTTCCTCCTCCTGACCGTCACTTCCAGCACCACCACCGGAGCGTCACCACCCCCACCCCAAGTATGGCCATCTCCTTCTCCTAAACCCCTTTTTCGTCCTTCCACTAACACCATCATCTCCTTCTTCAATTTCACCCATTTTCACCACCATCTCATCTCCTTCTTTAAAATCCACCCACTAATTCTCTACCACCTCCTCTACTTCCACCATCCAATTACCATCTCCACCTCCTCCAACTTCACAACATCACCACTAACCCCTATTCCAATAACTACCAACCACAACCACTAACATCAACAACAATACATCTCCCACCCCCCCTCTCTCCTCCACCCTGGGGCGTTGTCGTAGCCCCTCCTCTTCTTCTCTTCTTTCTTCTTCTCTTTTCCTTCTTTCTTTCCTCTTTTCTTTTTTTCCTTTTTCCCTTTTCCCCTTCCAACATCTTTCTCCCCTTTCTCTCCCCCTAGCCGCCCCTCTCCTCTCCACTCTCTTTCTCTCTATCACTTTCTCTCACCCCTTTCTCTCTCATCACGCACAAGGTGTTCTTGGATTTTTCTGGATCGTGCTCGATGTTTCATGGTTTGAGGCGAGTAATTTTCTCATGTTGTTTCTTGTGTTGTGAGTTTTATTCTAAAAATTGTTACTTGTTTTGCGAGTGCCTTGACTTGTTATTATGATTGGTTTCATAATGCTTGATACATGTTATGCGAGTACAAATTCTTGGTTAATTGTGAGTACTCTCCCTTTTGGGTTTATATTATATTTACAGTTGGGTCTATATATTGTTATTCATTTGTTAATCTTGTATTGTTCGTGTATTAGATATGCCTAGATACGCTTCCGTTTCGCTCAGCTTGAAATGTTTATTATAGATATGATTGTGAAAAGTTTGAAATATTTATTCATATTATTTTCTTATACCATGTCATATAACCTGCCACTCACGTGTTGTTTGATCACTGTACTTAAATATATTATTATACTTTCCCTGACACCTAGTATCTGATATACATACCTGACACCTGATATCTGATACCTGACACTTGACATGCTTTCACATGGTACTGATACACTTGACTTGATGCTGTGACACTTGATTGGATACTATTACCCATGACACCTGTATTACATTGTCTATTCATGATTATCACCTTTACGGGGACTTGACATGATTATTATACGATTACCATCTGGTACTCTTGAACTCTTGTTGTAAATGTCCGAAATTCTAATAATCTCAATTAACATAAATATCTAAATTGATCAACAGATATCATAGTCGTCTCAATTATTCTTGAAATTTTCGGTAGACCTCCTTTGTAAATATTGATATATCCAACTATACATGTCAAATCACCATAATTTTGGCCAACACCAGCTTACTTATTCACAATCCAAATATATAAATCAACTCAACAATCACCTACACAATCATAATAATGTTTTGGCTCACAACGACCTACTTATATGAAAACACAATAATTAAATACTCGAGAGCACCCCTTTCGACATCCACAGAATAATACCAAACTATCTATAATTCCAACTCATCATAATCATAACTAAACTTATCTCCATATAATACATGGATGCAGACTATCCATCTCATAATATTAATACTTTCTACAAGTACACATTATATAGGATAAAAATATATACCACAAGAACTAAATTACATTCTCAATACATTTATTATTAGCAAAATTTTCTACGAAATGCATCAACTTAAAGTTGGTCCTCCGCCATGTCGCGACCTGAAAATATAAAACTGGGAGGGGTGAGCTTAATATCTCAATGAGTAGAGATAGGAGAAAATCAGAGAATGGTGAATATAAACAATAATAAGCATGATTTTTCGAGTAATAAAACATATCTGGATGAATAAGAGAAACAAAAAATCGATAACATATGTTGAAACAATTGGACTCCATAATCTTCGAGGACGGTCAGACTCTTTTGATCACTGATTTCTTATAACATTTCTCGTATTCTATGCTACATGTTATAGGGTCTATAGGTTCAGTAAATATTAGCTCAGCTATTATAGTTCATTATCAAATTCTTCTTATGTATTCACAGTATGTGTCACATACGTATTTCATATATCATGCACTGGTGCGCCAATCGCACTCCCACTATCTCAAATATAGTTTATGCATCTAGATGACACATGCATCACAAAACAAATTTTTATATCATGTAATCTTATCACGCTTCACATATCACAATATCACATTACACTCACAACATTCTTATGCCATATTTAATGATATACGTATTATACATAATTCATATGCATATGCAAATTCACACGTGAAGTGTGAAAATTCTCCGTCTTCCCTCTCCTGTCGGCGCCCGCCCGGCGCCTTCCTCCTTATATAAAGATATATAACATAATAACACCGTCTTTCCACTCCTACCGGCTCCCGCCCGGCCCTTTCCTCCTATATATATACATGTGTGTATGTATAAACATCATATAACAATAACACCGTCTTTTCCCTCCTACCGGCTCCCGCCTGGCCCCTTCCTCCTATGTATATGTACGTATATAATACAATAACACCATCTTCTCCCTCCTACCGGCTCCCTCCCGGTCCCTTCCTCCAATGAGCATGAATATAAAAGACATGTTTATATTTACACGCAAATAACAACTAATGTAGTAATAATATGAATATCAATTAAACACTATGGTTTGATTTCTAGCTCATCAACTCCATTACCAAAGAATACCATGTGGTTCACTGCATGTGTATACATACATACACCCAGATAACAATCAATTCATCATATTACAATAATTTGTCAATTTATTATAGTTTGGTTCTCAGCTTATCATTTCTATTACGAGAGAATGTTTGTAGTTCACTGTATATGCGTATGCAAATATAAGTTACAGTTCATCTTCCTCTTTAGCAAAGCTATTATCAATAAGATGTATATGGCTCACTGGTTATACATTCACACATGAGTTGTAAGTTAACAGTAAAGTTATATACATATTTCATTCATATAAATTGAGTTTTCGTTCATATTATCAACAATTGCGTTTGAGCATGCATAACTGTATACATCATGTCATACTTAGTCAACATTCATGCTTCAGTATCATTTATATGCAACAATCATTTTACACACAAAATATAATTAATGTCAACAGTTTAATGTCTCGTCTAACAATTGATTACACTTCAAATACATATATTCCTAATTCGTACTTGTAAGTCTTTGGTGTTTGCGTAGAGCAGTGGCTCGAACCTCGAAATATAATAGAGCAGTGGCTCGAACCTCGAAATATATCTTGGTGTTTGCGTTTGATTCACTATCTCTAAACTCTTTCTTTCTTATATCTTGCATTGATTTATATTACACATATTCATTTGTTAGATATATTTTGTGGGTGCCATACTTGTGTTGAACCAAGAGAGCTTCATATAGCACCTCAACTCTTAATTTAGTGGAATCTAGAAGAGATAGTCCAGAGCCTTTCACGCGAAATTTAGTTACACTCTTTGGTTACACATAATGTGTTGCAATTGAGTTTTAATTCCACATCATTTCCTATTAAATTAGCTAGTACACCTATTCACCCCTCTCTAGGTGTATTTGAATTGGTATCAGAGCTTTGTGCTCTTGATTTGGGTCAACAATCTTGAGTTAAAAATTCTCATTTTAGTTAATCACAATATTTGTTCACACACAAATATGAATTCCATGACACCTCCCATGTTTGATATTCTTAACATTCAAACTTGGAAAGTTAAGATGTCAATGTACCTTAAATGCTTAGGATTGCATGTTTACCTTACCACTATCAAGAAATCTTATCTTGATAATGACAAGTACATTGAGGCTAATACATAAACCTTAGAGGCACTTAGGCACACACTTAGCAAAAATTATCTTTTTATTGTTTCTCATTGTGATTTCGCTTTTACAATGTGGAACACATTGATCTCTCCCGAACTACAGACGACAAACTATGTGGAGAAGGAACCCTTGGTGGATGAGTCCGACGAAACTTGCTATATGGTCCAAGGGATTGACTCTCTTGAGGTACATTTGGATACTCATCGAGATAATAGTACTAGTTCTTCTTGTGATGATAACATGGATGCACATGCATTAAATGAAGAGTTGTCTATATTTTGTGAAAACTTGCTTTCAAAGTTCAAACTTAAAAAAAAAAAGAGTTTTAAATTAAATAAGAAAATGAAATTTATTTTCAAAGCTAAATATGGATTTACAAGAGAGGGTTGAGATTTCAAGTGAAAGAGACTCCTTGAAAACTCAACTTGACCTTGCTTTTAAAGAAAATAAAATTTTAAAAAATAAAAATAATTTTGATATTGTTTTGAAGAATAATGATGACTTTTCTTCAAGACTTGATTGTGTGTTAAAATAAAACGATTCTTTAAAGAACAAAATTGTTTTAATTTCTAAAGAATTAGAATGCATTTCTTTGAAAAATGATTTAGATTCCCATATTTGTCATGTTACTATAACTTCATCATCTTATACTTCTGTTACATGCTCCACATCTTCTAATATTGAAAATGATATATATATATTGAAGAAGAGTGTAGATTGTTTGGGCTTCACTTTGAGCCAATGTGCTATGAATCATATATGATTGGAATCCATGTTTCGCAAGAAACATGCTCCTCATATGCATACACACACAAACACGGTATACACATGCTCATCATGCTCACACACATGATTCTATGTATGCTCACACACTTGTACACATTGTGGACGTAAGAGTCACCTTGCAAAGTTTTGTTATAATAGAATACATAATTCAAATTTTGCAAATAAATTTATTTGGGTTAGGAATGGTGCTAACGCTTATGGACTCAAAAAGGTATGGGTACCAAAAACCACCCCTATTATATTTGATGTACGTGTAGGTACTCACATGACGTGAGAGGAATGGTGCCTTGATGGTGGATGCGTTTGAGCTTGATGGACACTACTTTAGATGCATCACCTTCTAGGATATTTGGTGGGAGGACCACCATGGTTTGGAGACCTAGAGATTAGCCTTATTAGTTTTGGTAACTATCTCTAACTCCTTATTTATGTTTACATTCTTTCTCATTGATGATTTTTAGCATGTCTTAATTTTTATATTCATTATTTTAAATGCAATGGTATTAGACTTGTGATAAACATAAATAGTATTTGAGATACACTCATATTTATATGGACTATTATTTTTTTTTCTCACTATAGTTTAGCTGTTGTGTATATCCTAACTCTAAAGCACGTGTATTTACCCTAATGATCATATTTGTTGTGATTTTGCACTTCATGTTTTTCATTAATTGTTTAGATATAGTTTTCAATAAAACTTATGTTTATACCTGTATAAATAGTGAGCTACACTTGGTTTTATGTGTTTGTACTTTATTGCTCATTTGTACTCATTACATGTACATGTATAACCTAGTTTTGATGATTCTTTCATCTATACTTGTTTTCCTTATTTTTGTACATTTTTTCATAAAAATGTGTTTATCTTCATGCATATGTTATTTTATTTAAAACTTATAGATATACATGTATACCCTAGAGCCACTTGCCTTCATGCAATATACTTTTGTAGACTGATTTATATTTGGATATGTATGTATACTTTAGTATAGACAAAACATGCATATACCCTGATGCTTGTTAAGTTTTGTTGATTTTCATATTTGTTATTAAGGAATTTCGTATGAGCTTCATTGCCTATCTCCATGATTATACTTATTACATGATTTTTACACTCTATGTTTGGTGTTTACGCCTGACTCTATTTTCATGAGCTTTATATGTGCTTTATGGATCTTGAGTGTCAATTATTGTGTGATTTTCATGTTTTCATGGGATATATAATTTGGTTTCATTTTTAAAGGATCTTTAACTAGTTTCAAAAATTATGTTAAACTAGTCTCTTTATTCTTAAATTGGTAGAGTTTTTAAATATGCTAAAATACTTTCAAATCATATTTTTGAAAATTCCTACCTTCAAAGGGCGGTTAGATGGGCGACCATGCCTTGTATACCCTTATTGAATATCTTTTAAACTTGTGCATGAATAGGGTAGTAGGTATGAGTTATACACATGATCTTCATAAAATTCTATTTTTGTATACTCATATGTGTATCTTATATATGTATGCTTCAAATTTCAAATTGGTATTTTTATTTCATACATACATATATATATACATATATATATATACATATATATACACACACACACACACACACACACACACACACACACACATATACACACACACACACACATATATATATATATATATGATTTTAATTGTGCTTGTTTTGAAATGTCTTTACACATTTTTTAAAAGGCACAAAATTGTTTATGCTAAGCTTGACTTATTTTTAAATATTAATTGGTATTTTACAAGCTTTTGCATTACTTTACAATTGGTATTCATATTTTTTTGGTATCAAAATATATTTCATACTTTATTTCAATTGGTACTTACAATTGGTATCAATTTCACATTCTATTGATATCAAAATCTACCATTAGTAACTTAAAATTTTTACAAGTGGTACCAACATTTGTTTTTTCAACTAAAATTTGATTTCAATTGGTATCAAAATTAATTCTGCATACTCATGTTTTTATATATGTATGGATCATATCTAAAGTAACATTATATTGCTCTGATATATACATATAGATATTTTCTTGTGTTTTAAACATATATGTTATACAGTTTTATTACAAATTATCTCTTGCTGAACTTGACTTAGTTCCTAATGTCAATTATTTTTCAATTGGTATCATATACAAGCTTATGCATTATTTTTATTTGTATTTCATAAAGGAGGAGAAAAATTCTTATTTTATATTTTAATTGGTTTTACTTTTCAATTGGTATCATACTCCCACTCTTATGATGAAAAATATTTTATTTTGGTATATACTTACATTTTCAATATTGGTATCAATAATTTTAAATTGGTATTATTTTCAAATTGGTATCCTTATTGCAAAATGAATATAGTGTTTACCTAAAAAATTAGATTTTACTTTCAATTGATACCATGTCCTTTTACTGGTACCAATTCATAAAAAGATTATTTCTTTCAATTGGTTCTCTAATTGATTGTGTTCATTGGTATCAAATTTTTGTTTTTTAAAAATATGTTTATTGTTTGTTTGTCTCACCCCTTTGTTGATGAATGATAAAAAGGGAGAGAAGAATTCAGGTTTATATATGCATGTTTAACTATGTGTTTATGCATATATCTTGTTTTATTGGTATCTTGATCTTCATTGCATATCTTTATATGTTTATTGATTATGCATATGTTAAGGGGAGCTTTTAGGAAGCCTATCCTTAATGGATGCATATATATAACCTTATAAGTTTTGTCATCATAAAAAAGGAGGAGATTATTAGCCCAGATGTTTTTACCTTAGTTTTGATAATGACTAACTTATGAAGGTTAGTCATTAATGATCTTGTGTTTATATAGTTTCAGTTATTGATCAAGATATTAGTAGGTGTTTAGCTTCAATAAAGAAGTTTTGGAGTTAACTCATGTAGATTCAAGAGCTCGCGCGCAAGGTCGCATCTAGAACTCGGATGGTGTCAAACTCTTTGGATCGTGTTTGGATCGAGTCGGCTTGGAGAAGGAGTTCTATAAGAAGACTTTGGTTTGTCTAGTTTAGTTGTGTTTAGATCTTGTGTAAATATTGACTAGTGTTGATATGCTCAAATTCACACACACACACACAAGTTCAATATGTTTAGTTTTCGGTTTAATCGATTTTGGATTTCAACTATACATATATATAGTTTTCATGAATAGATAGAATCAAAATAAGTGTACATGGTTTAATGTATATTGGATTTCATCTATTACATCTATACTTCATATATTTAGAAAAACTTATTTTGATGATTCTATTTCATGTATTTAGAGTTTTGTAATTAGCAAAACTTATTTTGGATTTCTTGTCAAAAACATAGATATATTATTTACATGTGTATTGGATTCTATCCAAACGCGATATGCTTCAAATGTGTTTCAATATCATGTTTTTGTATTTATACAAGTTTTGGAGAAAACTGATTTTCATTTCAAAATCCAAGTTTTGGAAAATACTTTTTTTTGTTTAAAGTCAAATATTTTATATCACAAAAATAGTTCAAATAGTTTAAAATATATGTTGATTTTTTGTCACAATTATTCTTCAAATATTTATAAGAACTAAATTTTGTGGAATTTATAAGAATTTGTACGATTTTATTAGAGATTAAAAGACCAAAGTTTCGTAGCTTTTATTTCTGCCAGAACCTGCTGGCGGTCGACCGGACAGTCGACCGGATCAGAGGTCGGTCGACCGACCCGGTCGACTGATGTGCACAAGGGCGTGCACATGGCCAGCCTAGAAGGCCAGTCGACCTGGTGGTCGACCGACTATAACTACCCAGCTCTCGGGTAGTGCCGGTCGACCAGGCGGTCGACCGACAGGCCAGTCTCGGTCGACCGGGCGGTCGACCGGAGTCACAACGGTCAGAAATTTAACCGTTGGCTGATCGACCGGGAGGTCAATTTTGACCTTTTCTGGCTGCCAACAGCTAGATTTTTGAGAGCCTATAAATAGGGCTTCTCTTGGGCTATTTTCAATAAGATTTTTAGAGAGCTATTTTCCCATCTTTTCAAGTGTTTAGTAGTAAGTTTTAAAAAAAATTTGAGCTAAAAGTTTCAATTCTTTATTTGACTTTAAAGTATTGGAAAATCAAAGAAAAGAGAGTCTTTGGGAAATTGGTTTTGATCTTTTTTACATATCTATTTAGTATTTTTTCCAAGTGTTTTTCTTTATTATTTTTCTTTCCAAACACTTTATTTCCTCATACTTGAGCTATCATATCTAATCCTATCTATAGGAGCTTATTTTTGTGAGAAATATTGTTTGTGGACTATTGTGATCACCAAGTGTTGTTTGTGGTCTATTGTGATCACCAAGTTTGTAATCTCTTTTTGCTTTGAGTTTGTGCCTATCCCTCTTGTGTAGAGGGTTGTGTTTGGGTTTTGGCTTTGTGCCTTATCCCTTTTGTGTAGAGGTGATTGTGGTTGGGTTTTGGCTTTGTGCCTGTCCCTCTTGTGTAGAGGTGGTTGTAATTGAGAGAGGAGTAATGTATTCCAAGTTTAGAGTTGTAATTCCTCATTGGAGGTCCCTTGGTGGAAGGTCTTGTGTGGACATATAGTAAAAATCCTTCTGTGTGAAGGCGGGGACGTAATTCAGTGGCTCGAACATCAAAACATATCCGGGTGTTTGCGTTTAATTTACTATCTCTAAACTCTTTCTCTCTTACATCTTGCTTTGATTTATATTGCACATATTCATTTGCTAGATATACTTTGTGTGTGTCATATTTGTGTTAAACTAAGAGAGTTTCATATAGCACCTCAACTCTTAATTTAGAAGAATCTAGAGGAGATAATCCAGAGCCCTTTACGGAGAATTCGGCTACATTCTTTGGTTACACATAATATGTTGCAATTGAGTTTTAATTCCGCATCATTTCCCATTGGATTAGCTAGTACATGTATTCACCTCTCCCCCTCTAGGTGTATTTCAATACAATCTCATTGGTCGTTCTACTTTCATATGACTTGATTATATTAAGAGTCTCAAGCGTATTCACTTGACCAGTTAGTACATTTGTGATTTTAAATTTTACTTATACACTCGTATATTTTTTACTAACCGTGCCATCATATCTTCTTCTTATTCTTGCACTAATTAATTAACTCCTCTTAACATGTAAATTGGGAAGAGGCTTAGATGTTCAAGATCAGAGTATGAGAATACTTAATTAAGTTAGCATATACATGATTAACTCACATGTGGCATACTATCGAATGTAGTCTTGTCTTATCTTTCTTAATTCCTAATGGTTGTATTCATAGTCATAGACGAATACTTGACTTCTAAACTCAAATTTGAAATTTACACCCTCCAATCGTTCATCGAGCTAACTTGATTATTCATTAAATGAACCATCACAAAATCTTTCAATCCTGTCGGTAAAAACTATATCATTACTTTACAACATGGATAACTCAGTCTAATGCGGTATACGGGATCAAAGTGGAAGATACTAGAAAGACTTCATCAACTTGCAGGGCAGTTATTTGTTATATAACTAAATAATGACAATAAGAAAGGACAAAGCCAAAACTTGCTAGAATTTAATAATTATGCGCAAAAGATCCTTAAGAATGATAAACATGAGTTACTCGCCTATAATCTGATCTATCAGTTTTTGACAAATTTCTCAACTTCTCTATGTGCAATTTAAGCCTTTCTCACTATTGACTAGTCATTAAATCATTTCACTGTAAAAGTTTTCCTACAGTTGGAGTTACATTTGTCAAGCTTCACCTACCATACTCACATTTTAAGATGCACTATTTGTGAGTTTAAATACACAAGTCTTGATTTAGGAGATAAAATAGTGATGTTGTAGGAGTCACTTGAATGTTTCACTTCCTAGTACATATGATGCATACAACAATATTGCAATGTAATCCAAAGAGCCTAGAAGGAGTTCAAGACAGATGATTAAAAGAATTGGGAAATAATGTAAAATTAATAAGACACACCCAAATAATTACTTTACCAAGTAGGTGATAAAGAAAGTAAAAAAAGAATTAAACTACACCTAAGCTATACATTAAACCATACTCTTATTGTATTCATGGTTGCTCTTGTTACTTAATAGAGTTCCCATAGAAATTTTGTAACTTGGGGAGAAAGTTAGAGAAGGTTGGTTAATTAACAATGAATAGTCAAAACGAATAATAGGAGAGTTCCAACATACTATCTCTTCCTTACATGGTCAAGATATCCTTTAAGGCATCCATGACTTATATTTTTCTAATTGCAAACATTCGGATATAGCTTAATTAAATCTTTTATTATAAGATTATTAGATTTTATCATCTCTTCTACCTCTTAGACTTCTTTAGAGCATCAACCAAGGCATTATAAGTGTAGACATTAGGAGTACAATCTCATCTTCTTTATATACACAATTTTAATTAAAGGAGTGCTTAGGTTTAATTAAAAGGCTTCCGTGTTCTCAAAATTTCTCTTTTAGATATCAAGGGATAAAATTTAACTTTGTAAATTAATGAACTTGAAGTCAAGTCCTACACATTAAGGGTTTGTGGGGCTTTTTCTATATCAACAAGAATCATTCTTTTTCAACTACCTCCGATGAATTTATAGATTTTCATGAAAACGCCCACCTCATTACCTCATCTATTGACATAATAAAAAAATAGTGATTTTGATCTTTCAAACCAATTTTTGTTGGTTGAGTTCATATCCAACGTTATGTAGTTCATATAATTTGTAATCAATTGTATACAAGGGATCATAATAGCAAGTGGTTTATACCATGCTAGAGTTTTACATAAAGGCATCTCTAAGTAAACTACCAACATACCCATCTATCGATTATGCAATTCAAGAACCAAGATGAAATTTTTATCATCCATTCAATATAAGCCCACAAAAAAAATGAACCCATGAAACATCAAGGGAAGCAAGAAACAAATAGGAAAGAACTTGAGCTTAATAGATGAAACCCCTTCATCTATTCAAGAATCCAACATCAATAAATTCAAATCTAAGGTATACTTGAAGAATAAATCATAGAATCTTAACCCAAGATAAGAATTTATTGCAATTGAAAATTTAGAAAATGAATTTAGATCAAAATAGGAGAGATCTCCCTCACAAGCCCTCTGCCATGCCTGGCCACGCCGTCGCGCCTGGCGCGGCCGCGCCGCCACGCCTGGCCTATCGCGCCTGGCCCGCCGGTCGCACGGGTCTCCCCTTGGCTGCATGTCGGGAGGGGGAGTGAGGGAGAGTGAGAGGAGAGTTAGAGAGGAATTTATTAGAGGGAGATTTGAAGAGATTTGGGGTTTTAGGTTTTGGGTTTTATGAAGAGGAAAGGAGGAAGATGAAGCCCTCTTTCATTCTCTCTCTCCCTAATAAGAAAGAGTATTATTCTTATTATTATTATATTTTTATTCTATTAACAATTTAATAAAATATTTTCTCTTTCTCTTCACTTCTTTCAAGCTTATTATGGTCTTACACTTTCTTTTTACCATGATCAATTAAATCATAGTTTTCCATTATCTTTACCTACTCCCTCTACGAACACTAGAAAATATTAAAGAATTTTTGTTTGCATTTGATTACTATTATTCATTTATTATTATTTATTTTATTTGTTTTTTTTCTTATATACACACAATATACTCATGCATTATGTATGTGTATATACATACACTTAAGCACACCCACATATACACCCCACTTATTTATACATAATAATTTGTTTATACACTATTCCCTTGAAATTATCTCCTTCATTTCTCTGGAAAATCGCTTCATTAAATCTGAAAAATATAATACCAACAATAAGAAAAATTTTCATCACCAACTTGATATTTTGATCAAATCTCATTACTCAAGTATTAGGGATTAAAACCAAGATATAAAAATCAGAATGTTACAGTTCTACCCCCCTTACAGAAGTTTCATCCTCGAAACTTGTCATTTAAAATGAGCGAGTATAAAATCTTCATGTTTCTCCAACATATCACAAAATCTCTCAAATATTCATTATTTCTTGATCAATTCTACACTATGTCCTTACGATCCAAATTAATCTTGATTCACTTGATATTTTAATCATTCTCTTACTCCAGTGTCTCATACCACTGGCAGCTCATACTAAGGGCCCACACCCCTAACAGAGCACATCTGAATCATGGCATGTGGGTACCATAATCTGAACATAAGGCAATGAACAAATATCTTGCATCCAAGATTAGTTATTCACGTAAGAACTCCTACCCCCACTTTAACTCCCCCATATCAAACAACACAGTCAAGTACGTGCAAACACACACACACATACATATCATCCATGGCAATCAGTCCTAACAGTCAACCCTCTTCTCCAACCGCTATCTAACTTTAGTTCCCATCCACATCCTTAACTCTGATACCAATTGTAAAGGTCCCAGATTATAATAATCTCAATTAACATAAACATCTATATTGATCAACAGATTATCATACTCATCTCAATTATTCTTGAAAATTTCGGCAGACCTCCGTTATAAATACTAATATGTCCAACTGTACATGTCAAATAACTATAATTTCGGTCAACACCAGCCTACTTATTCTCAATCCAAACATATAAACAAACTCAACAATCACCCACGCAATCATAATAATGTTTCAGCTCACAACGCCTACTTATATGAAAACACAATAATTAAATTCTCGAGAGCACCCCTCTCGGCATTCACAGAATAATGCCAAACTATCTGTAACTCCAACTCATCATAATCATAACTAAACTCATATCTTCATATAATACATGGATGCAAGACTATCCATCTCATAATATTAATACTTTCTACAAGTACACACTATATAGGATAAAGAACATATACCATAAGAACTAAATTACATTCTCAATACATTTATTATTAGCAAAATTTCTTACCAAATGCATCAACTTAAAGTTGGTCCGCCATCATGTCACCTCCTGAAAACAAGGAACTGGGAGGGATGAGCTTAATAGCTCAGTGAGTAGAGATAGAAAAAAATTATAGAATGGTGAATATAAACAATAATAAGCATGATTTTTTGAGTAATAAAACAGATCTGGATGAATAAGAGAAATAGAAAATCATAACATATGATGAAATAATTGGGCTCCATAATCTTCGGGATGGTCCGACTCTTTTGGTCACTGATTTCTTATAACATTCCTCATATTCTATACCACATGTTATAGGGTCTATAGGTTCAGTAAATATTAGCTCACTATTATAGTTTATTATCAAATTTTTCTTACGTATTCATAGTACGTGTCACATGCGTATTTCATATATCATGCACGGGTGCGTTAATCGCACTCCCACTATCTTAAATATAGTTTATGCATTCAGATGACACATGCATCACAAAACATATTTTTATATCATATTATCTTATCACGCTTCACATATCAACATTACACTTCACAACATTCATATATCATATTTAATGAGATACGTATTATACATTATTCATATGCATATGCAAATTCACACGTGAAGTGTGAAAATTCTCCGTCTTCCCCTCCTGCCGGCTTCCGCACGACCCCTTCCTCCTTATATAAAGATATATAACACAATAACACTGTCTTCCCCCTCCTACCGGCTCTCGCCCAGCCCCTTCCTCCTCTGTGTGTGTGTGTGTGCACGTGTGTATGTATAAACATCATATAACAATAATATCGTTTTTCCCCTCCTACCGGCTCTCGCCCGGCCCTTCCTCCTATGTATATGTACGTATATAATGCAATAACATCGTCTTTTCTCTCCTACTGGCTCCCGCCCGGCCCCTTCATCCAATGAGCATGAAGCAAAAGATATATTTATATTTACATTCAAATAACAACCAATGTAGCAATAATATGAATATCAATTAAACATTATGGTTTGCTTTCTAGCTCATCAACTCTATTACCAAAGAATTTCATGTGGTTCACTGCATGTGTATACATACTCCCAAATAACAATCAATTCATCATATTACAATAATTTGAACATTTATTATAGTTTGATTCTCAGCTTATCACTTCTATTACTAGAGAATGTATATAGTTTACTGAATATGCATATGCATATATAAGTTACAGTTCATCTTCCTGTTTAGTAATTATATTATCAATAAGATGTATATGGTTCACTGGTTATACATTCACACTTGAGTTGTAAATCAACAGTAAAGTGATCTACATATCTTATTCATATAAATTGAGTTTTCATTCATATTATCAACAATTGCGTATGAGCATGTATAACTGTATACATCATGTCATACTTAATCATCATTCATATGCAAAAATTATTTTACACACAAAATATTATTAATATCAACCGTTCAATGTTTCATCTAACAATTGATTACACTTCTAATATATACATTCTTAATTCGTACTAGTAAGTCTTGTAATTAGTTATACTCTACCCTTCATACATCCTATTATTTAACTGATAGAATTGATTAGTCCACCAACCAGGTTTTTGACTTACTATAATTGCTCTCTATAGATGATTGCCCGAAAGTTATACTCAAGCAATATTCTTATTTCTTTTTATCAAATTTTTACGCACAGTCACAGTGGATAATACTTAATGATTTAAGTTCAGTATGCAAGTGTAAATAATCATCAAATTCCACATCGGGTCATGAGTTTATTATGAATTTATTGGTTCTTCTGTTCTACGTTAAGGAGGTTAAGTGTTATTATCACCAGCACACATATTAGGTTCGAGTACTTGATTATGTATTGGTTGTTATCTGTGACAATTATCCATATACAATCCCATTAGTCGTTCTAACTTCATGTGACTTGATTATATTAAGAGCCTCAAGCTTATTCACTTGACCATAGTCACTTCCAGTTAGTACATTTGTGATTATAAATTTTTACTTATACACTCTTATAGTTTTTACTAGTTGTGTCATCATATCTTCTTCTTATTCTTACACTAATTAATTAACCCCTCTTCACATGTAAATTAAGAAGAGGCTAAGATGTCTGAGGTCAGAGTACGAGAGTACTTAATTTAGTTAGCATATATGTAACGCCCCGATCCGGCGGGTACGGAGACGTTACTGCGACGTACATACGCAGGTCGGAAATACCCTCACGTATATACGCTAAGCATCAGTACAGGCAAGTAAAAGAGTATGGAAGCACGTGGCAATATACATTCCAACATAAGGATTACAAAGTTATCACAGAGCGGGATATGTTAGCACATGTTCATTATATCACCGCTAGATACAAAAGTAAGAATTACAATTTGTACAACAAAAGGTGCTCACGGGCTGAGAAGAAAAATCCCGAGCTAGCAGAAGGATTCAGGAACGGAAGGAGCTAGGACAAATCAGCTTGCTCCGAGGAATAGGCTTGATCTTCAGTGGAGGGCTCCACTTCAGTCCACGCTTCAGAACCTGAACATGCGAGTTCAGGGGAGTCAGAACTCCCTAACAAATATGCAGGTGAAAACCAAATGTCATGAAGAGATAAGTATATGCATGTGTTGATATGATCAAACAGTATTAAACATCAAAAACTGTGTTGAATGTACGTGTACAGTAAACATGAAATGGAGACACAAAATGAAGGTAATAGGGCCTGAATAAATCTATTTCTGCCATTTTTATATTTATACTTATTACTCGATCTACCCATATGTCTAGGTATGTGTAATAGCGTCCCAGCACACATACATCCACATAGGAGTAAATCGAGGCTGTTATTGAAAACCAACGGGGGTATCAACGAACAATGTTTACAGTGGGTCCCGTGCTTGCCCGGGACCACGGTCCATGACGTTCCGTTACTGGTGCTCGGAACCAGCCGCAAGGCGTACAGGAGGGTCTTATGGAATGCCCTTATCAAGATGGTACCAGGAATGAGGGAGCCAGCACTCCCCTCGGTCGCCTGGAGGCCCACAGGTCAGACCAAAAATTTAGTTGCACAACATACCTAGTGCCACTGTAAACATGAACATATATTGATAGCCGCCTGTTCCCCCGACCCGATGTAAGTTGTCTCATTTTATGAGTTCTTTAGATAATTATCTGATTTCAGGAATGAACAGGAGCAAGTCAGGAATGTTATGAAGACAGGAGTATCAGGAGTACGATGTGTACTATTACGTAATTCAAATTTGTAAAACATGATGTCCGGTTATCATTCCCGTTATCGTGATAATTATAAGAGTCAAGTGTATCATGCCTGGTGTCAAGAGATAGCATGACAAGAGGTGATATTCGTCAAGTGACAAGTCATGTAATAACAATATATAATACAAGTCCCGAGGATAAGGTCCATATTCAAGGAAGTGATTAACCACAGCAGACAGCCAAAGTCAGTCGACTAGGGAGAGGCAAGTAGTCGACTTATGAAGGAGTTAGTCGACTATAGAGGAAGGCCAAGTCGACTAATAAGGTCGCGTCTCATAGGGTCGCGTCTTCAGGAAAAAGTTAGTCGACTAGGGATAAAGGGGTAGTCGACTAATAAGGCCGCGTCTCATAGGGTCGCGTCTTCAGAAAAAAGTTAGTCGACTAGGGATAAAGGGGTAGTCGACTAATAAGGCCGCGTCTCATAGGGTCGCGTCTCAAATAAGCTAGTCGACTTGAGACAAGGAAGTAGCCGACTAATAAGGTTTCAAGTCGACTAATAACTGGATCAAGTCGACTAACAGAGGGCAAACTGAGAGCAGAACTAATTTTTGAGGGTTGTGGTTGTTGATATAAAAATACCAGTATAAAAATAAGTTATCCGTGTCTTGGCGAGTAAAGTTACTCGCCTAAAAATGTTCCTTTGATGTGTCCGACGCCCCGGGAGAAAAATACCAAGTGAGGATAAGTTCTTTGTTAAAGTGGTCGTCAATTATCACCAAAACGATTACCGGAATAATCGCGAACGATTACCGGAAAATCTACGGCGATATTGCCGACGAAGAAAAGCCCGGCCCCAATCCAAAAGGAGCGTACCGGCCCTAGAGTCTTGCCGATGATGAAGAAGAGCACGGCCCCCAATCCAAAGGAGGTGGCCGGCCTTAAAAGAGAAGGAGAGAGGTTGAAGGTGCAAGTATAGTTCAACTTGAAAAATGGGATTTTGCAAACGATGTTTCGGAGGACGAATCTATAGTTCATCGGAAAGAGGATAACGAGGAGGTGAAGATGGTATGCTTGGTGGTGGCTACGGTGGTGCAGGTGGTGGAGATGGTGGTGAAGTTGATGGAGAGGATGGGTTTCTTTGATGTTTCTTGGTGAAAAGAGGTTGAAGAAGATGGTGTAGTTGTTGGAAATGGAGGAGGAGATGGAGGAGAGAATGATGGTGGAATTTGTGGTGAAAATGAAGGGAAAATGGGGAGAAATGGGTGGCCAAAGGGAGCATGGGGCTGTTTTCCTTGCTCTCTGTTGGTGGCTGCAGGAAACAAGGAAGAAGAAGAGAAAAGTGAAGAGAGAGAAGGAAGTGGGGTGATTATATAATGGGGAAAATAATAATATAATAAGGCCATCCAATCAAAAGAGGCTACACAATGGGACTTGCGTCCATGAAATGAATCCTGCGTCCTCATGAAATAAATCCGCGTCTGGGTAAAAAAAGCCAGACGCGGGGATTATCTCAGCGTCCAGGGAAGGTGCAAAAGCTGCGTTTTAACAAAAGGACAAAAGTCATAATGACTTGATTGGAATTGATTAGCAGTGCATTAAATGCAGCATGGAGAGGAACTCTGCATTAAATGCAGAATTCAGTTGGTGAAACTCGCGTCTGAGGAAGGAGAGAGAAAATGGGAAAAAGAGAAAAGTGGAATATTTGGATAAATTCCCGGTATCTTGGAAAATACTGAAAACTCCGGAAAAATCCAAAAATTGAAGTATCTCAAAAAGTCTCCCAAAAATTCTCAAAAATAATAAATATTATTTTAAAATTTTTAGTGAAATCGATTTTTAGAAATTCAATTTCATTTTCAAAATAAAAATCCTGGAATCTACTGTGAACAGTGTCTACACCGGATAGGCTGGATTTTTGATAAAATCTGAAAATTCTAAAAAAATTCATTTAGATAGAAAACATGATTTTAAGAAATATTGTGAAAGTCGTTTTAATATTTTTAACTCCATTCGTAAATTAAAAATCCGAAAGTCGGTCAGCGAAACTGGCCGACACCGGTTTTGAAGATTTACAACTTAATTCCGAAAAATTTCAGAAAATCATGAAAAATCTAGAATATTAAAAAAATAATATTTGAAACTGAAATCAGTCAAATCTGAATACCAAACAGATCAAATCATGCAGCACTGCTATATGAGTAAGAATTTAAATAGCAGAAAATAAAAATAAAATAAAATAAAAAATATGCTCCAAAAATCAGGACACGTAACTGTGTACGTATACTGAGGATGGGGTGTTACAATCCATCCACCTTATCAAAAATTTCGTCCTCGAAATTTCGATAATAGGGATGTGAAAGAATAGGGGCAAGGAATTTTATCAACTAAGATGGAAAGAGTTGGGGGTAACGTTCACGAATAGTATCCTCTCGTTCCCATGTAGCTTCTCCTGGGGCATGCCTATTCCAAGAAACCAGTACCAATGATATTGCCCGATTTTTCAATGTTTTGACACTTCTGCCCAGAATGGCTATCGGCCGTTCCTTGTAGGATAGATCTGGTTGTAGTTCTAATTCTGAGTGATCTAGAATGTGACTCTCATCCTTGACATATTTCCTCAACTGTGATACATGGAATACATTGTGTACTCCTTCTAAAGATGGCGGTAATGCCAATTGGTAAGCCACATCTCCCACACGATCCAAAATTTCGAATGGGCCAATGTATCTCGGACTAAGTTTTCCACGAGTACCGAACCGAATTACCCCTTTGGTGGGTGATATCTTCAAAAATACATGATCACCTGTTCTGAATTCTAACGGTCTTCTATTTGTGTCTGCCCAATTCTTCTGTCGGCTCTGTGCTGCCCGGAGATGATCTCTGATAATTCAGACTTTATCTGTTGTCTGAACTAGAATATCTGGTCCCATCAGTCTTCTTTCGTCAACTTCATCCCAACATATTGGCGACCTGCATTTCCTGCCATATAGTGCTTCAAATGGTGCCATCTTGATACTGGCCTGATAGCTGTTATTATAAGAGAATTCTACCAAATGAATATAGTCTTCCCATGACCCTTTAAATTCTATCATGCAGGCTCGTAGCATGTCTTCAAGAATTTGGATAGTTCGTTCAGATTGTCCATCTGTCTGGGGGTGATATGAGGTACTGAATTTCAGACGAGTCCCTAAATTTTCTTGGAGACTTTCCCAGAAATGTGATCGGAATCTCGTGTCTCTATCTGACACGATGCTAACTGGAACCCCATGTAGGCGAACAATTTCTTTCATATATTTATCTGCAAGAATTTCTGTTGACTGACCTACTCTGAAAGGTAAAAAGTGAGCTGCCTTTGTGAGGCGGTCAACGATCACCCATACTGCATTGTTACCCTTAGGACTGCGGGGTAGAGCTGTAACAAAATCCATGGTGATATGTTCCCACTTCCATTCGGGTATCGGCAACGGTTGTAGAAGTCCAGCTGTTCTCTGATGTTCTGCCTTTATTTGCTGACAAACCAAGCATTTTGCCACATACTGGGCTATCTCCCTCTTCATGGCATTCCACCAAAACTTCAGCTTCAATTCTTGATACATTTTATTTCCTCCTGGGTGTATGGAATAAGCTGAACTGTGTGCCTCTGCCAAAACTTTCTGCCGAACTTCTCCTTGGGGTACACAAATTCTGTCACCAAAATAAAGTGCATTATCCGAATGAATACAGATATCAATCCTTAATCCAGCTTCTACTTGAGCCCTGAATTTCTGCAATCTGGGGTCCCCTTTTTGGGCTTCCTTAATTTCACTTATCAGGGTTGGTTGAATCTGGAAGGTCATTAGTTGACCTGACCATCAGCTCCTTGTATCAGCATTAAGTCCAACTTCATGATTTCCTGAAGCAATTCCTTCTGTTGAGTAAGTTGTAATAATACTTTATTCTCTGGTCTCCTGCTTAATGCATCTGGGACTGCATTGTCCTTACCAGGATGATACTGTAAGTCTATGTCATAGTCGGCCATCAATTCAAGCCACCGCCTTTGCCTCATGTTTAATTCTTTCTGTGTGAAGATATACTTAAGACTCTTATGATCAGTATAGATCAATACTTTGTCCCCCAGAAGGTAGTGTCTCCAGATCTTCAATGCAAAAATTACCGCCGCCAGTTCTAAGTCATGGGTTGGGTAATTTCTCTCATGTGGTTTCAATTGCCTAGATGCATAAGCTATGACATGACCATGCTGCATTAATACACATCCTAGGCCTTTCCCGGACGCATCACTATATATAACCATCCCTCCTGTTCCCGAGGGAGTCTTCAAGATCGGAGCTGAAATTAGTCTTTCCTTTAATTGCTCAAATGCTGCAGTACATTCTTCTGACCATAGGTATCTTTCTTCCTTTCTGGTGAGCTTTGTTAATGGGGCTATGATTTTGGAGAAGTCTTGTACAAATCTCCTGTAATACCGGCTAATCCAATAAAGCTTTTAATTTCTATCACTGTCCTTGGGATTGGCCAATCTTTTACTGCCTGGATCTTGTTAGGGTCAACTGAAATTCCTTCTTCTGAAACTACGTGACCCAAGAAAGCTATACGGTCTAACTAGAACTCACACTTGCTTTCCTTTGCATAAAGTTGTTCCTGCCGGAGAGTCTGTAGCACTATTCTCAAGTGTTCTGCATGCTCTCTGTCGTTCTTAGAATATATTAAGATATCATCGATGAACACCACAACAAACTGGTCCAAATATGGCGAAAAAACTCGGTTCATCAAATCCATAAAGACAGCTGGGGCATTGGTTACTCCGAAGGGCATGACTAGAAACTCGTAATGACCATAACGAGTTCTAAATGTTGTCTTCGAAATATCTTCTTTCTTCACTTTCAGTTGGTGATAACCCGATTGTAAATCCAACTTTGAAAACACCCGGGCCCCATGAAGTTGATCAAAAAGGTCATCAATTCTTGGTAAAGGATACTTATTCTTGATGGTAACCTTGTTTAATTCTCTGTAGTCTATACACAACCTCTTACCACCATCTTTCTTGTTGGCCAATAGCACTGGAGCTCCCCATGGTGAAGTACTTGGTCTAATCAATCTCTTGTCAGAATATTCCTGTAACTGCTTCTTTAGAACTTCTAATACAGTGGGCGCCATTCTGTATGGAGCTTTAGATATTGGGACTGTACCCGGAATGATATCAATGGAGAACTCAATTACTCTATCGGGTGGAAGTCCTGAGATTTCATTAAATACTTCTGGAAACTCATTCCAAACTGGTACTCTCTTTTTCTGGATCTCAGCAGCAGTCATCTGTGTTTTACTCTTGGCAGGTTTATGTTCTCCTTCGAATTGGAACTCAGGCTGAAGCGGTATTCTGAAAATGACTCTCTTATTTCGACAATCAATGACCGCATGGTATTTGCTGAGCCAAGTCATGCCTAGGATTACGTCGTACCCTTTAGTGTCTAGTACGAGCATATCCACTGCTAATGTCCTGTTACACAGTTCCACCGGACAATCTACACAAACTCTGTTAGAGATGACTACCCCATTACCGGTACTAATCTCCCACTGGTGGTCTAAATATTCAACAGGTATAAAGTGCAAAGCAGTGAAACTATCTGATATGTAACAATGAGAAGCGCCAGAATCAAAGAGGGCTAGAACATGTTTAGAGTGCACCATAATCTTACCTGTTACCACCTCTCCAGAAGTTTGGGCCTCTTCCGCCGTCAAGTTGTAGGCTCGTCCTCTTCCACGACCTGCTGTTGTTCTTCCTCCTCTTGGAGCTGGGCGAAAAGCCCGTTGTTGTGGAGGGAGAGGGGCCCTTCCGACCATCGGCCCTGGGTTCCTCTGACCAATAGGAGCAGGAAGTGCTGGTAGGGTTCGGTTCATCACCCCTGCTCTCTTATGGGGACAGCCTTCTATTGTGTGATCACCAGATCCACATATCAGGCATAATCCATTGGCCCTACGGCACTCCTGATGCGTGTGGCCTGTCCTCTGGCAATAATCACATATAGGAAGTGGTCGAGTTATCTGAAGAGGGGCTGATCGAAATGGTCTTCTAACCATTGGGACTTTTGCAGTCCTGACTGGATCTCCTCTGCCCAGTTGCTGAAATGGCCTCTTCATGGCCTGACTCCTCCTCTGATCAAGGTTCTTTTTCTCCAATCCTCGTTCCACCTCTCGAGCTACAGTGAGGACTTGGGAATATGTTTTCAGCTGTTGGGAATTAAAAGGACTTGAATATCCATTTGTAAGCCCTGCTGAAATCTGCTTGCCCGTTTCTCCTCGTCAGCTATCATATATGGAGCAAAACGACTCAGCCTTAAGAACTCAGCAGCATATTCATCGACAGATCGGTTCCATTGTTGAAGTCGGATGAATTGTTCTTCCATCTCCTTTTGAGCTGTGGTAGGGAAGAATCTATTATAAAAGCTTTTAGAGAACTGGTCCCAAATGATGGGTTTATCCAGTCTCGCTTCTTCAGCTAGCCACCAGTTTCTAGCCACATCCTTTAATTGGATCTTGGCAACTTCCACCTTATCTTCCTCTGGGACCCGTACTGCCTTCAAGAGATCTGTTGTGTCAATTAGCCATTGCTCGGCATCTAGCGGTCTCTCTTCCCCTGTAAATATTACCGGCTGCAACCGCCTGAAGTCTGACACGTTGCCCGGCCTTCGTTCCTGAGGAGCTGCTATCAATCCTTGCCGAAGGAGTTCGGTCTGCCTTTGTTGATTCTCCACCATATTCTGGATAACCCTAAGAATATCAGCATTTTCCCCTGTGAGTCCATCCTGTGGCTGCCCGGAGTTGTTACGTCCTGCCCTTCTATCCATATCTATGTTGGCAAAAGATGTCTGAAAAGAGGAGTGAAAGCAGAAGATAGATGGACTTTAGGAATCAAGGGAAGGAATATCAAGAAGAAATGGATAACTTTGTAGTTGGAATGTTTAACCGAAACTCATGCATCCCAACTGCAATTTAAGATCCCATTAATTTGCAATTTGGCTGTACTGTAGGTGTGAGAGCCTAGGCTCTGATACCAACCTGTAACGCCCCGATCCGGCGGGTACGGAGACGTTACTGCGACGTACATACGCAGGTCGGAAATACCCTCACGTATATACGCTAAGCATCAGTACAGGCAAGTAAAAGAGTACGGAAGCACGTGGCAATATACATTCCAACATAAGGATTACAAAGTTATCACAGAGCGGGATATGTTAGCACATGTTCATTATATCACCGCTAGATACAAAAGTAAGAATTACAATTTGTACAACAAAAGGTGCTCACGGGCTGAGAAGAAAATCCCCGAGCTAGCAGAAGGATTCAGGAACGGAAGGAGTTAGGACAAATCAGCTTGCTCCGAGGAATAGGCTTGATCTTCAGTGGAGGGCTCCACTTCAGTCCACGCTTCAGAACCTGAACATGCGAGTTCAGGGGAGTCAGAACTCCCTAACAAATATGCAGGTGAAAACCAAATGTCATGAAGAGATAAGTATATGCATGTGTTGATATGATCAAACAGTATTAAACATCAAAAACTGTGCTGAGTGTACGTGTACAGTAAACATGAAATGGAGACACAAAATGAAGGTAATAGGGCCTGAATAAATCTATTTCTGCCATTTTTATATTTATACTTATTACTCGATCTACCCATATGTCTAGGTATGTGTAATAGCGTCCCAGCACACATACATCCACATAGGAGTAAATCGAGGCTGTTATTGGAAACCAACGGGGGTATCAACGAACAATGTTTACAGTGGGTCCCGTGCTTGCCCGGGACCACGGTCCATGACGTTCCGTTACTGGTGCTCGGAACCAGCCGCAAGGCGTACAGGAGGGTCTTATGGAATGCCCTTATCAAGATGGTACCAGGAATGAGGGAGCCAGCACTCCCCTCGGTCGCCTGGAGGCCCACAGGTCAGACCGGAAATTTAGTTGCACAACATACCTAGTGCCACTGTAAACATGAACATATATTGATAGCCGCCTGTTTCCCCCGACCCGATGTAAGTTGTCTCATTTTATGAGTTCTTTAGATAATTATCCGATTTCGGGAATGAACAGGAGCAAGTCAGGAATGTTATGAAGACAGGAGTATCAGGAGTACGATGTGTACTATTACGTAATTCAAGTTTGTAAAACATGATGTCCGGTTATCATTCCCGTTATCGTGATAATTATAAGAGTCAAGTGTATCATGCCTGGTGTCAAGAGATAGCATGACAAGAGGTGATATTCGTCAAGTGACAAGTCATGTAATAACAATATATAATACAAGTCCCGAGGATAAGGTCCATATTCAAGGAAGTGATTAACCACAGCAGACAGCCAAAGTCAGTCGACTAGGGAGAGGCAAGTAGTCGACTTATGAAGGAGTTAGTCGACTATAGAGGAAGGCCAAGTCGACTAATAAGGTCGCGTCTCATAGGGTCGCGTCTTCAGGAAAAAGTTAGTCGACTAGGGATAAAGGGGTAGTCGACTAATAAGGCCGCGTCTCATAGGGTCGCGTCTTCAGGAAAAAGTTAGTCGACTAGGGATAAAGGGGTAGTCGACTAATAAGACCGCGTCTCATAGGGTCGTGTCTCAAATAAGCTAGTCGACTTGAGACAAGGAAGTAGCCGACTAATAAGGTTTCAAGTCGACTAATAACTGGATCAAGTCGGCTAACAGAGGGCAAACTGAGAGCAGAACTAATTTTTGAGGGTTGTGGTTGTTGATATAAAAATACCAGTATAAAAATAAGTTATCCGTGTCTTGGCGAGTAAAGTTACTCGCCTAAAAATGTTCCTTTGATGTGTCCGACGCCCCGGGAGAAAAATACCAAGTGAGGATAAGTTCTTTGTTAAAGTGGTCGTCAATTATCACCAAAACGATTACCGGAATAATCGCAAACGATTACCGAAAAATCTACGGCGATATTGCCGACGAAGAAAAGCCCGGCCCCAATCCAAAAGGAAGGTACCGGCCCTAGAGTCTTGCCGATGATGAAGAAGAGCACAGCCCCCAATCCAAAGGAGGTGGCCGGCCTTAAAAGAGAAGGAGAGAGGTTGAAGGTGCAAGTATAGTTCAACTTGAAAAAATGAGATTTTGCAAACGATGTTACGGAGGACGAATCTATAGTTCGTCGGAAAGAGGATGACGAGGAGGTGAAGATGGTATGCTTGGTGGTGGCTACGGTGGTGCAGGTGGTGGTGGAGATGGTGGTGAAGTTGATGGAGAGGATGGGTTTCTTTGATGTTTCTTGGTGAAAAGAGGTTGAAGAAGATGGTGTAGTTGTTGGAAATGGAGGAGGAGATGGAGGAGAGAATGATGGTGGAATTTGTGGTGAAAATGAAGGAAAATGGTGGAGAAATGGGTGGCCAAAGGGAGCATGGGGCTGTTTTCCTTGCTCTCTGTTGGTGGCTGCAGGAAACAAGGAAGAAGAAGAGAAAAGGTGAAGAGAGAGAAGGAAGTGGGGTGATTATATAATGGGGAAAATAATAATATAATAAGGCCATCCAATCAAAAGAGGCTACACAATGGGACTTGCGTCCATGAAATGAATCCTGCGTCCTCATGAAATAAATCCGCGTCTGGGCAAAAAAAGCCAGACGCGGGGATTATCTCAGCGTCCAGGGAAGGTGCAAAAGCTGCGTTTTAACAAAAGGACAAAAGTCATAATGACTTGATTGGAATTGATTAGCAGTGCATTAAATGCAGTATGGAGAGGATCTCTGCATTAAATGCAGAATCCAGTTGGTGAAACTCGCGTCTGAGGAAGGAGAGAGAAAATGGGAAAAAGAGAAAAGTGGAATATTTGGATAAATTCCCGGTATCTGGGAAAATACTGAAAACTCCGAAAAAGTCTAAAAATTGAAGTATCTCAAAAAGTCTCCCAAAAATTCTCAAAAATAATAAATATTATTTTAAGATTTTTAGTGAAATCAATTTTCAGAAATTCAATTTCATTTTCAAAATAAAAATCTTGGAATCCACTGTGAACAGTGTCTACACCGGATAGGCTGGATTTTTGATAAAATCTGAAAATTTTAAAAAAATTCATTTAGATAGAAACATGATTTTAAGAAATATTGTGAAAGCCGTTTTAATATTTTCAACTCCATTCGTAAATTAAAAATCCGAAAGTCGGTCAGCGAAACTGGCCGACACCGGTTTTGAAGATTTACAACTTAATTCCGAAAAAATCCAGAAAATCATGAAAAATCTAGAATATTAAAAAAATAATATTTGAAACTGAAATCAGTCAAATCTGAATACCAAACAGATCAAATCATGCAGCACTGCTATATGAGTAAGAATTTAAATAGCAGAAAATAAAATAAAATAAAATAAAAATATGCTCCAAAAATCAGGACACGTAACTGTGTACGTATACTGAGGATGGGGTGTTACAATATACATGATTAACTCATATGCTGCTTGCTATCGAATGTAGTCTTGCCTTATCTTTCTTAATTCCTAATGGTTGTATTCATAGTCATAGACGAATACTTGAGTTCTAAATTTAAAATTGTAATCTACGGCCTTCAATCGTCCATCGAGTTAACTTGATTATTCATTAAATGAACCATCATAAATCTTTCAATCCTGTCTGTGAAAACTATATCATTGCTTTGCGACATGGATAACTCAGTCTAATGCAGTATACGAGATCAAAGTGGAAGATACTAGAAAGACTTCATCAACTTGCAGGGTAATTATTTGTGATACAACTGAATGATGATAATAAGAAGGGGTATAGTCAAAACTTACTAGAATTTAATAATTATGCGTAAAAATCCTTAAGAAAGATAAAATGGATTACTCGCCTATAACCTGATCTACCAGTCTTTGATAAATTTCTCAACTTCTCTATGTACAATTCAAGACTTTCCTCCTTATTGACTAGTCATTGAATCATTTCACTATAAAAGTTTTCTTACATTTGGAGTTACATTTGTCAAACTTCACCTACTATACTCACAATTTTAAGGTATACTATTTGTGAATTTAAATACACAAGTCTTGATTTAGGAGATAAAATAGTGATGTTGTAGGAGTCACTTGAGTGCTTCGCTTCCTAGTACATATGATGCATATAACAATATTGTAATGTAATCCAAAGGGCCTAGAAGGAGTTCAAGTACAGATGGTCAAAAAATTGGGGAATAATGTGAATTTACAGAATGATAAAGCACACCCAAATAATTATCTTACCAAATAGGTGACAAAAGAAGTAAATAAGGAATTAAACTACACCTAAGCTATGTATTAAACCATATTCTTATTGCATTTATGGTTGCTCTTGTTACTTACTAGAGGTCCCATAGAAATTTGGTAGCTTGGGGAGAAAGTTAGAGAAGGTTATTTAATTAACAATGAATAGTCAAAATGAGCAATAGGAGAGTTTCAACATATTATCTCTTCCTTACAGTGTCAAGATATCCTTTAGGGCTTTCATGACTTATATTTTGCTAATTGCAAACTTTCGGATATAGCTTAATTAAACCTCTTATTACAAGATCATGAGATTTTATCATCTCTTCTACCTCTTAGACTTCTTTAAAGCATCAACCAAGTTATTATAAGTGTAGACATTAGGAGTACAATCTCATCTTCTTTGTACACAAAATTTTAATTAAAGGAGGGCTTAAATTTAATTGAGAGACTTCCGTGTTCTCAAAATTTCTCTTTTAGATATCAAGGGACAAAATTTAACTTTGTAAATTAATGAAATTGAAGTCAAGTCCTACATATTAAGGGTTTGCAGGGCTTTTTCTATATCAACAAGAATCATTCTTTTTCAACTACCTCAAATGAATTTAGAAATTTTCATAAAAACATCCACCCCATTGCCTTTTCTATTGACATAATAATAAAAAAATAGTGATTTTTGATCCTTCAAACTAATTTTTGTAGATTGAGTTCATGCCCAACGTTGTGTAGTTCATATGATTTGTAATTGCACACAAGGGACCATAATAGCAAGTGGTTTATACCATACTAGAGTTTTACATAAAGACATTTCTAAGTAAACCACCAACATACCCATCTATCGATTTCTATTGTGCAATTCAAGAATCAGATAGGATTTTTATCATCCATTCAATATAAGCCCAAAAAAAATGAACTCGTGAAACATCAAGAGAAGCAAGAAACAATTGGGAAAGAACTTGAGTTTAATAGATGAAAGAGTATTATTCTTATTATTATTATATTTTTATTCTATTAAATAATTTAATAAATTATTTTCTCTCTCTCTTCACTTCTTTTAAGCTTATCATGGCCTTACACTTTCTTTTTACCAAGATCAATTAAATCTTGGCCTTTCATTATCCTTACCTACTCTCTCCACTAACACTAGGAAATACTAAAGTATTTTTGTTTGCATTTGATTACTATTATTCATTTATTATTATTTATTTATTTTTATTTTTCCTTATATGCACACAATATACTCATGCATTATGTATGTGTATATACATACACTTAAGCACACCCACATATACACCCCACTCATTTATACATATTAATTTGTTTATACATCTCCTTCAAATTCTCTGGAAAATCGCTTCATTAAATCTGAAAAATATATTACCAACAATAAGGAAAATTTCCATCACCGACTCGAAATTTCTATTAAATCTCATTACTCAAGTATTAGGGATTAAATCCAAGATAAAAGAATAGGGATGTTACACCTGTATTTCTGAACTTCTGTATTCTTGAACCCCTGAAACAGGGAGACTCCTGATATTATACTTCTTATTCTATACTCCTGTTAATCCCCGTAATTGGTTAATAATGATTATTGGATTACTGTGAACGCAGTGTGGATATTATCACTGGACTATTTATAATAAAGTATTCAACTTATATCGGGATGGGGAAAACTGATGGGTACCAATATAGCTTCCGTGTTTATGGTGGTCATACAAATGTTATACAACTAATACTTGGGATTCTACCTGGAGGCCATCAGGTGTTTTCGTGGGGTGTACTGGCACCCCTACTCCCTTGTCCTCCTGTCCACTGGGTTTATTCCTTTGGGAGCGGTGACACCTTATTTCCGTTTGGGCGTATATTAAGTCATGTTCGGGCATATAGTAAGTCCCGGTACCTAGCGATATACCTAGCGGTACGTTATGGCTCAGCACCGGATACTCTTAGACTGTTATCCGGGCATGCACGGGACCCATTCTAAATATGGTTCATCAATCTCCATCATTTTCCAATAATCAACCCCACCCAACTTGTATGCGGAGATATATGGAATGGGACATATACCGAAACATACAAATTGGACAAGTCTTAATAATAACTTGATAATTTGACTTCATGCCACCTGAATTTTTAATGTCGTTTTCATATTATACTATTTATTGTGGTTATTCCATGCTTGCATGATTTGAGTATATAACACTTGACCCGGTACACATGCTATTGCCTATACTTGTCACTTGGTTTCTTTTTGCACTCATTGGGTTTCTTTCTGACAGCCTTAAAATTGCATGTTCAGATCTTGAAACTTGGACTACGGTGGACCCTTCAGCTGAGAACCAGGTCTTCCCCGAGGAGTAAGCGAATCAGCCGTAGTTTCCTCCAGTCTTGCCCTGCTCGCGAGATTCTCTCTTTCAGCTCATGAGATCTTGTCTTTTTGTACCTTGTATAACCTACTTTTGTGCTCCCTGGTGATGTAATATTATGTCACAGTCTGTGATGATTGAGTACTTGTACTTTTGTATTGGAATGTATATTACCACGTACTTCCGTACTCTGACTCCTATATTGTACTGATGCTTAACGTACATACGTGGAGGTACTTTCGTCTTGCGTATGTACGTCACAGTAGTGTCCCCGTATCCGTGGGATCGGGGCGCTACAACACACACACACAACACCCACACACACTTACTTATGTAATTCCAGAAGGATTAAAGTAGTGAGTTGGTTAGATATATGTCTTTAGACATACAAATTCTCGATCCGGCCATTTGATCATGATCTAACCATTTAAAAAAAAAACCTTATAAATCAATTTTGTTTAGATTTCAAATGTTCTACATCGTTAAACTAACCAACTCGCCATTTAGGACGTTTGTTTTTTCCTTACTTGATGCATAGGCAAGAAGTATTTAAAATACTTGATTTTTGATTTATAGATATTTGAAATAATATAGATCAACTTTAATAGAATGAATCTTGTATTCGGATTATGTATGATTGTATTTGAGTGGGAAGGATTCAGGCCCGAATCTTTCCGAAACTACACAAGTCTATCTCTTGAGATAGACTTGTGTAGTTTCGGAAAGATTCGAGGTTGAATCATTCCCACTCAAATACAACCCTACGACATCCAAATGGAAGATCCACTCCGTTGAAGTTAATCTACATTATTTCAAGTAACTAAAAATAAAAAATTATATATTTTGAATACTTTTTATTCATTCATCAATTAGGCGCAAAATAGACGGCCGAAATAGCATATTACTTAGATCTATATCATTAAGCATACAAATTCTCGATCCGACCATTTTATCATGATCTAAACAATTAAAAGCCCTCACACATCAGTTTTTGTTAGATTCCAAATATTTTACGCTATTAAACTAACCAACTTACTATTTCAGCCGCCCATTTTGTGCCTACTTGATGAGTGGGCAAAAAAATTCAAAATACATTATTTTTTATTTTTAGTTACTTGAAATAATTTAGATCAACTTCAATGGATTGAATCTTGCATTCGGATGTCGTAGGGATAGACTTGTGTCATTCCAGAAGGATTCGAGCCCGAATCCTTCCCACTCAAATGCCAACATCCGACATTCAAGTATAATATACACTCTGTTGAAGTTGATCTATATTATTTTAAGTATCTATAAACTAAAAATCAAGTGTTTTGAATCTTTTTTACCATACATCAAGTAGAGAAAAACGACGGTTTAAATAGTGAGCTGGTTAGTTTAACGGTGTAGAACATTTGAAACCTAACAAAAATTGGTTTGTATGGGTGTTTAAATATTTAGATCATAATCAAATGTCCGGATCGAGAATTTGTATGTCTAAAGACATAGATCTAACCAACTCACTACTTTCAGCCGTCCATTTTACGTCGCTTGATGGATAGGCAAAAAGTATTCAAAACGCTTGAATTTTGGTTTATAGATACTTGAAATAATATAGATCAACTTTAACGGAGTGGATCTTGTATTCGAATATCGGAGGGTTGTATTTGAGTGAAAAAGATTCGGGCTCGAATCCTTTTAGAATGACACAAGTCTATTTATATATAGTGATCCTGATATCGGCAGATATCATAGGATTAATATCAAATCAGGTGCCTCAAAACCGGGAAACCATATTGGCGGCATTTTAAACGTTGGTTGCAAGTTATTTGCTTCGTTAGTTGAAGATGATGTTCCAAGAAACTTAGCTTGAGTGTCTAGTCATTGCAAATGTCCATTACCCCTCATTCTATCCTCTTCATCGAATTACATTATTGAATAATGCTTGCAAATGTCCCATGAGAGAAGAATTGTGGCCAAAATTCACAAAGACTGTCTCATCTTATCCTGTTTATAATGGTGTTCTTGATCTGCAATCGCTACCTGCACCTTCGGATGGGACTGAGAGACTACCCGTTTGTACGAATATAAATGTTAAGTTATTGTTCTCCTTAAGCTTTGAAACTACCTTCGCTACTGTTTTAAAAGCCTAATGCTCATTGTACAGTTTTTGTATTGCTTGGCTTTATTCACCAAAGGGAACAAAATGGGCAGTGAAATTTGACCTTTAACAGTGACTACTCCAATGATCTCCAAAATTAGAGTGAGAAAAAACCATGCACCTCATGTTATGATGTAAGAGTACAAACTACAGGCACAAAACATATTTCACTCTGCTTTGAGTACACAACAAGAATGGGATGAGAGAGAGCAAATGAAACTTGGGATTTTGAAAAGTACACCTCCCTTGCTTGCTCTTCTTTGGTTCTTGATTGATTTCCTTTGTTGGTTGTTGCATTGCCTGCCAAAAATTAAAATTATGGCTCCAGGAGAAGAGCCCACTAGCCCTCTCTCACCTTTTCCTCCTTTAAAGAAGAGCCCTCTGCCTCTTCATCTTTTGACTCAAACTTGGTAGTTCCCAAACCTGTGTACTGCAAAGAATTAATGCGAAGGCATCACAGTTCACTGTTCACATACACAAGTCTTGTTGTTGCAACTTGCAAGGGATTTCAAATTCTTCATTTGATGAGATCCAATGCGCATGGTTTCTGATTTTGCTGCAAAAAAAACCCTAAAGAAAATAATAAACAATTATGATTTTGCTTCAGCAATGCCAGTTTGTTAATGAGTTTGTTATGATCACATAAGCAGCAGGCATGAGAAAAGGTGCAAATTGTGCAGCTCAAGCTGCAGACAACATAATTCATCATAATCTTCTTCATTCATATCAAATCCTTTGGGGTACAATTGTTTCAAATGCATCATGGGCCATTATCACACAAAGATGATTCCTTTTCCCCAAGAAAAGCATAGCTTGGTCTTTCACTTGGCCTCGGCTACAGAAAATATCAAAATTTTGGAACACAAATCACAACACAGCAAACTAATATCATGCGTGGATCCATCTTCAAAATGTTAAAAGCCAGATGATCGATATTGAAAGCTCCATCAATCTAAAAAATTCTGCAACAATAACAAAAAAACAATGCAAGTCATCAAAAAGAGAACCCAATCACTCAAAATGTCACAAAATGCATCAGTAATGTGCAGTGTCGAAATTAGAAATAGCCTCATTATATCAAGCATCAGTCTGTAAATAGTTACAAAATGCACTAAAATAAGTATTAAGCTAATCAACAGTTACAGAATGCAATGAAATATCTATCAACACTTGCAGATTGCATTTGAGCAACAAGCATTGGAAACAGTTAAGCCCTAACTCCGACTAACTCTTGCCAAACATCCAAAAATTTGAAGTGTTCAATGATAATCATTGCTTGCAGTTTGGATCTCAAGAGGGAGGAGAAACTCATAGAATGAAACTAGACTCCCAAATTGAAAGAAGGAAACCATTGATGAAAAAATAAAAAAGAAGTAATCAGAATCCTGATGACAGCCAGAGCCCAAGAATGAAAACACAAATGCAAGAATCTCACACACATTGAGAGATACAGTACTTTTTCCCTGCTCAAAAAAAGTTTTGTGAAGAAGAATAAAATTTTTACTTCTCTTGTTCCAATTGCTGTAAGCTGCAGCCATCACAAGTGCAGCAGATACATCCCACTGAGACCAAAACACTGCAGAAGAAAAAAAATAGCAATAGATTTGTTGGCCTCCCTGCAGCTGAGAGCTGCAACTAGCACCAAAATCTCAACATTTTATAATCAAACGATTGCTCACCAGAATGCTACTTGATTCTCCTCTCATTCACGCAACCATGGACCACACAACAACTTCTAATTGCCAAAACTTAATAATAATAATAAGATAAACAAAATCAAAATTGTAGAAACTAGAAAGATAAGAAATTTTAGTCCTCTATCTTGATTCATTCAATTAGATAGATCGATGACACTCTCTTTATACAAAGATTAGAAATTAAAAAAAAAAAAAAGAAAGAAAGAAAGAAGGAAGGATGATAAGAACCCAACGCCCCCATCAAATCGAGATCCGAGACTGAACCCTGATCCGATCCAATTCCCGTTCCAACACGATCGGATCTAAATCATACTCGGCACTAACCTCCCACACAAAATCATGAAGATAACATTAATTTTTTTTTAATTAAAAAAGGTTAAAAAAAAAAAAAAAAAGAACCTCGAAGAAGGAAGGGGGAAACCATTTTTGTTTTTTTTGGTTTTTTCCTCTCTCTCTCTCAGAGACGAAGCGCCGTCGTCTGCAGATCATCATCCGCCGGAGGGATCTCGTTCAGATCGAACGGTAACAGCAAATTACCCCGGCTGTTGTTGTAAGCTGAGGCCACGTCGCCGTCGTCGTCGACGACGACGGAGGACGAGGACCCGCAATCGCTGTGGCAGTCCAGGTCGCCGGCGAGGGTCCGCGGGGGAGGCGGCGGAGGCGGCGGCCTGGCGATGAGGCGGGGCCCGCTGAAGGACTCGACGGTTGAGCTTAGGCTGCTGGTGGTCGGCCGCTGGATCGGCGGCGGCGGGGGGAGGGTGATCTGGTGGTGGGGACCGCCGAAGGCGGCGGCGGAGATGGGGTTGAGGGGCGGGGAGTGAGGAAAGTTGGTCTTGGCCTTGGGGCCGCGGAGGTGGCGGGCGGCGGAGTCGTAAGCACGCGCGGCGTCCTCCGCGGAGTCGAACGTGCCGAGCCACACGCGCGTCTTCTTCCACGGGTCGCGGATCTCGGCGGCGAAGCGGCCCCACGGCCGCTTGCGCACGCCGCGGTATCGGATTTCGGGCGCGGATCCGGCGGCGGGCTGCGGGTTCGGGCCTGCCGCCGCCGCTGCTGATCCGCGTGCCTTCCGCATCTTTCAGCGATCCGATTTGGGTCTGCAGCAGTGGTTTTTTTTTCTCTTGATTATTTAAATTTTTGATTTTAAGAGAAGAAAGAAGGAAGGAGCGTTGGTTATGAATTCTCCATCTGATATTGTGGGGGAGAGAGGAGGTGATGGAGTTGAGGAATGGAATGGGGGAGAGGGTGGGCGTCTCTTTATCTTTTTCTGTATTTTTTTTATTATTTTTTTTTTTCCCTTCTCTCTTCCCGCAAACCGACTTGATTGGCTTTCTTCTAACCACCTCCCACCTTTTCTATTTCCTTTGTTTTCCTTTTCTTTCTTTTTTATTTTAATTTAATGTAATGTTTTGGTTTGGATGTAGCATTTCTTGGTTTGGTTTGATGGCTTTGAGTTTGAATGAGGGTGAAAATGACAGGGATGCCCCTGATTAGTGTTGGTGGGTTAGTGGAGTTTGGGTCGTTTTTGTAATAGAAAATTTGCATATTTGTCTCTCCGTGTGAGATATTTTACTTTTTTGTTCTAAAAGTAGAAAATATTAAAAGAATTTTGTTTTGTAAACAGAGATATCCCGGACTTGTATGAAAAATGAACATCCTTCAATGCAACAAAATATTACTACTTGCAGATCTGTAATATGAGAAAACTTGTTCCATATTATTCAATCCTTGGTTACTTTTATCCATATATTGACATAGTAATCTATTTTTTATTTTAAAAAGAAAAAATTATATATTTTTGGTATATTTTAACAAATATTACATGGAAAATTTTTGCTACAACCACCTACTTTGTTTTATAATTAAAAAAATACAGCTTCATAATTGTATCCGTTAGCCTCATCCACGCCAGCATAAACTGATTCCTCCCAATCACCACTTCTTTATATATTTTAATTTTCTCTTTTATTCTTCCCATCATACTCGACGTTGCTCCCCCTCTACCTTGATCCCGGCACAGAGTTATTCGCTGGTCAACCTTTTACAAATCTCGTTTATTTGTACTTGCGATGAGTTTTATTTGTGTTTAGATCTGGAAAGCATTAAGAATCATTTGATGTCAGTTAACAGGGGTGTGCTAAAAATGACGATGATGATATGAGAATTGTGACTCATGATCGCAGTCTTCTGTGAGGATTAACTCAGAAATAAGACATTTTATGAGAACTGCGATCATAAACATAATCCTTATAAAGACTCAAATACAGGATATATCTGTTAATACTGCGATCGTGGTCGCAGTCTATATGATTGCGTACATGATCGCAATCATATAATGACTCGAACATGATATTTTTGTAAGGGCTAGATCATGACACAGTTCTCATAAATAATACATTTTGTGAGCGCTGTGATTGATCGCAGTCCTCATAAATAACACTACAATTATTTTGTGAGGATTGGGATTATAGTCGCAATCATCAGAAATAGGATTGCGATCATTTTTGTGAGTACTGCGATCATAGTCGCAGACATTAAAAAAAAGGTATTTTTGTGAGGATTACAATCATAGTCGCAGTCATCTATACTGTGATAATTTTTTGAGGATCACAATCATAATCGCAATCCTCATAAATAGGACATTTTCAAAGCGTTTTATTTTTTTTATATGATTACTTAGAGGCATTTTAGTTTTTCGTCGCTAATGAGTGCTTCATCCTTGCTTTAAAAAAGAAGATGACTGGAGCGAATAAAATTATGCGATGAGTTAATTCTAATTACAGTTTGATTTAGGTGGCTGAAATGAAATCTGGGCCAGTTAGCCATTGTAATTTAACGACCAAATATTCTCAAGATAAAAGTTACATTAAAAAAAAGGAAGAAACGAAAATCTCAACCCTACAGAGTAAGATTTAACAATTTAACTTTCTCAATAGTTTGCGTGTAACAAATAAAAAATTAGATTAGTAAACACATATATTTCATGACTCCTAAGAGACTAAAAATATTATAACACCTAACATAAATTATGGGAAAAAGTTGTTAAAACATAGTCGAGGGACATACATAATAGGAGATAGACTTGTGTCTTTCTAAAAGAATTTGAGCCCGAATCCTTTCAACTCTATACAACTCTCCGACATTCGATTACAAGATTTACTCTGCTAAAGTTGATTTATATTAGTTCAAATATCTATAAATCAAAAATTAAGTATTCTGAATATTTTTTACTCATCCATCATCCATCAAGTGACAGAAAATAGACGGCTGAAAGTAGTGAATTTGTTAGATTTATGCCTTTTGACATACGAATTCTCGATGCGGCCACTTAAAAATTTCAAAACCCCTACAAATCAATTTTTATTAGATTTCAAGTGTTTTACATTGTTAAACTAACGAAATCGCCGTTTAGGTCATCCGTTTCCCCCTATTTGATGTATGAGTAAAAAATATTTAAAACTCTTGATTTTTTGTTTATAAATACTTGACATAATATATATCAACTTTAACGGAGTGAATCCTTTATTCAAATGTCTGTTATTGATATTTGAGTGAAAAGAATTCGATCTCAAATCCTTTTAGAAAGACTAATAGACTGTTTATGTATGATATTTAACTCTCTTTTAACACGTGAGAGTGTATAATACCTGCAAAGAAGAGAGGAAAGCATAAATGAGACATGCAGTGATTTAAATTTATTAAAATTTGATATGATTGCTGAAACTTTAGTCACAAACTGATTTTATTTTACCTGTGAAAAAATTGATAGGTATAGAACGAAATGTCACATGCAAGTTCTACACTGGTCAAAGGTTAATGTTACGTTTTCTAACTCTATAAATACTCCCTTTATGAGAGGAGCCTTGCGATGAGAGAACTAGAAGTGAAAAAACTCTAAGCACCATCCCTAAATTTCTTCCTTTGATTTTTTTTTTTTTTTTTTTTTTGAGGAAAATGTAATTGTCGAAATAGTGTTTGTGATCCATGAGACACGTGGGAAAAACTACAAGATTGCAGACTGCCTCATATTCAACTGCATGCATTAAAGTTATATCTAACTCCTCTTCAATTTGAAACCGTTCATATTTTGCTCTCATAGACCTTGATGCAAATGCTAGATCTATATGTGCATGTTTTGCCAACATATCAAATTTACAAATCGTGAGAAAAGTTAAAGAATGCAATATATAATATTTTAAGGAGTTTTTGCGGCAGATTTTCGAACATCCCACTCACTTTTTGCTTGCTTACATTAGTGCTATCTTTTTATTGAATAAAAATCCTAAAAATCTAAGTTTTCCGATTTAATTTTTTCGCTTACAAATTGTTTAATTTTTGTTTTCCTTCTTGTTTACGTTTGTATTCTTTAATGCGTGGGCTTGGCTTAGAGGGAGGGAGGGGGCGGGGGAGACCGAGTCTGAGAGCGGGTCAGAGCCGGGCCGGGCCGCCTCGAACCACACCCCACGTCTCGTCGCTGACCGCGGGGGCAGAGCGTGTGGGGTCGCGGATAGCCTGCACTGCCTCGCGGTTCACTGTAACCGAAGTCATCACGGGGCATATTATTTATACGCATCATGTGCTATGTTGTTATCTGCCCAAATGGCCATGTTGTCATGTGTCAGGTATCATGTACATACATGCATGGCCAATGTGATGGCCTTGGGCTTCTCTTGTAAACTTTGGTTTTGGTTTTTTTTTTTTTTTTTTCCAATTTTTTTAAGGGAAGCTTTGGTCCTGTTTGGTTAAGGGTGGAAGTAAGGAAGTGAGGAATTGAAGAAGTGGTAATAATTCCTTTTGGAACTTGGAAATGGTTAGTAAGTTTTCCGGTGTTTGGATGTTATTGGGAAGTGTTGTTTGGAAATGTTTTGTTTTTTCCGGTGTTTGGATGGTAATGTGAAAGTGGAATTGAAAAAGTTGACCACAAAGTTGACCGTAAAATAATATTAAAATAAAAATTAATTATGAAAAATAAAAAATAGACTATAATTAGAATGCAAGTGAGATTTACATGATCAAAAAATTAACTGTTTTGTACTATAACTTATTACAAATGAGATTTATATGACCACAAAATTAACTGTAGTACTCTGAAAGTGAGGAAATGATTGTGTAAGAGAAAAGAGAAAAGGAAAAAGAGTTTTCTTGTTTTCCTTTTCCGGTGTTTGGATGGATAGGAAAGTGAGCAATTATACTTCCCTACTTCCTTATTTCCGCCCACTTCCTTGCAACCAAACAGCCATATCATGCGATATCGTTCGTCATGTGCTCTTTTTCCTTTTTTTTTCTTTTCTTTTCTTTTTTCCGTGTTTGAATCAATCGGAATATCAAAAATAAGTAGTGGGAAAATTTATTTTCCATTTTTCTTATTTGTTTTGTATCTAAAAATAAGAAATGAGAAGATTTTTTTTTTCATTTTTCATTTTTCTTTTCTCTTTTCATTTTCTTTTTCTTTTTTATTTCATTTTCTGAGTGCTACAGTCAATTTTGTATTCACGTAAATCTCATTTTAACATTAAATATATAAATTTTAAATATTAAAAATATCAAAGTTATTATTATTCAATATTTAATTGACAAGTTAATAGCAGATTTATTTAATAACATTGATATTATTTAAATCACCAAACAGTTAATTTTATGGTCAACCTTTTCAATAACATTTCCACAATACTAATCAAACATCGAAAAATACAATATATTTTTTCACGTATACTTTCACATTACAATCAAATACCGAAAAAACGTGTACAAATCTCAATTTTCTATTTACACTTTTACTTTTCAATCCTCATTTCTCATTTGCGTCTTTTCCTCCTACTTGCAGCAAACCAAACAGACCATGTAAGACGTTATTTAGGATATTTTGAATGAAAAGGTAAAACATGATCTCTAATCTATTGTCAAAATATAAAGTAGGATTTCTATTGACAAGCCCCCAAAATAACTCTTTTAGAGTAATTCAACCCTATTATTAACTTAAATATTCAGCTAATTTTCTTATTTAAATAGTTTTCTCTGAAAAACCAATGAGCAAAATCATAAATAACTATCTTGAACTGTCATAAAAATCTCCCAAATTATTGCCTTTTATTAAGTAATTATTTGAGGGGTAGTCACATAAGTTTCATATGTCTAATTTATGACTCAAATACCCTTAAATCTGTAACATTTTTTTCATTTTAGTCGTAAATTAAGATTATTTTGATCATAAATTAGTCATATGCAACCGATGTAAGTACTCATTGTTTAACAGAACGTGATTTTTAAAGAATTTTTAGAATAATTCAAGATAGTTATTTGGTTTCTTAAGTTGCAAATGGAGTGAGATTTTCAAGAAAATCATAAAAGTTTAAAAAGATATTAAGAAAATTACCCTAAATATTCATAAAATATAATCAGACACTATAATAGAAATAATACGACACCTAAGAAAATTTTCTCAGATGACAGATAAATAAAATTCAACTTTTGCCCCTTATTTACCTACATGAGGCCCCATACTGTGATTATACATGTTCTAGGATGTTTGTACACAAAAAATTATGTATAAATCATGAGATTTAGCCTTTTAGACTTAAGAAAAGGAAATATTATGCTCTTGAAAAACTTTTAATTTTATATCCACCTAATAAAAGATTGCTCAAATAGTCTTAGAAATCAACACTATAAGACCTAATGATAATAAATAAGAAGACAAATCAACTTTATGCCTACCACCCATGAAATTTTTTATCAACTGTTACCAACACTCTTTTACATAATTTTTTTTTTATTATTAAAAAGAATGATAAGTCAGGCAAAATGCAATCTATTAGAGTGAGATCTACATGTCATCTCTAATTGTTAATTGTCTACAATTATTTGAAGTATGCATTGTACTTAATATCAATAAACTATAAAAGAATAATTAAAATACACTGGCAGAGTCTTTTTCCATTATTATGGATTGCAGAAAATAAATACAAATCCACATTTTCTTGACATACTATGTAACAAATAAGTTCTCACACATACATTGAAACTTTGCTCCTCTTGTGGCCACATCACATGCTCTTTTTCAGATTCATGTTGGCCATATGTGTTGACATGAGCACAATAATGATGCATGATTCATTCTTATTGTAACAAAAGGACAAAGGGCCAAAGGCCAGCTGCAATTGATTAGGCTCACCAAAACTTAACAAACAACAACAAATAATAATAATACTAATAATAATAATATTCATGCATGCCGCCCAACCCTGTTGCAGCTGTGCGCTCAACTGTGGGTCACGGCCCAAGCCTTTCCCACGTGCGAACGAGATGGGTCCGCGCACTCTACGCGGGATGCTTAATGTGTTAGCTACAGCACTGCACGGGTTGATACGCGCAGCTTCTGGTATCCATTGTTTAGAGTGAAAAAAAAAATGAAGAAGAAATATTAACTCTTTCAGTATTCCAAATCGCGCTGCAAAAATCGTTGTTGGACAGCTAGAAATTACGGAAATGCCTCTCATTTGTGTGTATTAGGTCCTTTGCTTAATTTACTTTGCCTCTTCTTTTGGACTTTGGGTAGTGTTTTTAGTACTTAATTAGTGGAGTGGGGATATGCCTCTATATATTATGTGTGTGTCTAATTTTATTTGTATGTTCTGATTGAATCACAATTGATTTAAAAGATAACCGTTCAGTGACAAAGTAGAGGATTAAAAGATCAAATTGCGTTACATAACATTTAAAACTAGACTACGATCTTTATTAAAAGTATAAAAAGCAAAAACACGCATAAACTATCTTCGTTCTTCTTTTGAAACTTCTCTTATTTTAAAGAATTGATCGATATTAGTTCTCATTGCACATACAAAAATTAATACTCAAATTGTATGTTTTGTGGTTTCTAAAATTAATCTGTTTTTGAAACTAATTTTTCTGATTAACATGTCATCTTTGGCTCTAAAATACCCTATGAAAGTTAACATAACTTGAATTATTCTTTACCTGTTTTGTTTATACCTTTTTTCTACATCCTCTTCCTAAAATCTAAGTTGAGAATTCCACTTGTTCAACTTATGGGTTCAAAGATGTGTCCTTTGCTTAGAAAAGGAAAAAAAATTAAATAAAGAGCATTCATTGGGAAGTAGAGATAAAATGAGAAAGAAGTAAACTTTTTTTCCCTTTCAACTCCAACGAAATAGTCTTGAGTTAAAGTGGAGAGAGATTAATCAAAATGACTAGATTCAAACATCTTATTATATTTTATGGATTTATTTGTAAATCACATGACTTGGAGAACTATTTTCAAATTGTGTGTAAGTTAAGGACCTGATAGTGAAAAACCCACAGTAGACTTCTAATGTAAACAACCAACGAGGCTTGGTCTATGGTTTATGATAACAAGATGGGACTGGCATGTAAGACTTGTTGGGAATCCTGCTTAACAAGAATCAATCTGACAACAAATCAAGATCACTGAGATATCAACAATCTAATTGGCCAGGTCGGCAAATATCAGGTGGGAGGTTTTCCGTTCAATAGAACGTTCCTTAATTTAAGAACCACCTTTCAATTTCCTTCCTTGGTTTAAGCACCAATTAGACTGAATCCAAGTCAGTCTCGATATACTGTAAAGTATATCCCCTGTATAAAGGACTTAATCCACTTATACAGTATCACTTAGACTGAATCTAAGTCAATCTCAATATACTGTAAAGTATATCCCCTGTATAAAGGACTTAATCCACTTATACAGTATTTGAAGTGAGGTACGCTTAGAGCGAATCTCCTTAAGACAATTACGTCCCCCGCACAGGTGCTAACGGGATAATGGACGCTGGTCTCCCAAGATACAACACTTCTTCACGGTATTTGGATAGCACTACCAAATCACCGTACGGTCGAACCGTAGTCAACCAGTACCTACACAGGATTAGCAAAGCAGCGGTATAATGACAAATTTCAAATGAATATTTGTCTTACTCTTTTGGAGGAACACCCACTGTTAAGGATGTAGGAAGGTTGAAGAATTTGGCAGAATCTCCTTTAGGAAGTCGCTTCGGATTCCCACTTTACGATAGAAATCGCGGATTCCCACTTCAGGCTGGAAGCGCAGTTCAGAACGTTGGAAGAACAGTTCAGAACTTTAAATAGAGAGAGAGAGAGATAGAGAGTTAATTCTCTGTTGGTGTGTTTTTAATTGAGAACCAGGAGGGCTTTATATAGTTTTCCAGGAGTAGGCCAACAGGTTTGAACCCAAACCAAAAGCTGCAACCTTTGGTCCAGCCGTGTCTGTTGGCAGTCCAACAGTCGCAACCGTTGACGCGGAGCGGACTGTTTTGCAACCTTTGGTTGTTCAACATGTGCGTAACCTTTGGCAGTCCAACAGGTGCGCAACTGTTGGCAATCCAACAGGTTTGCAACAGGAGCGGGACCTTGGAACTTGATTCAAAAAGAACCAGGCCAGGTAGGGAACTCAGACTCAGATCTGAACCCGAGTCCAGTAGACCCAGACCCAGACCCGGACCCGAGCCCGAGCCCGTGCCCGGCCCGGCCCCGGCACCGGCACCGGCACCGGCGGTGTAACGGCCCCAGTTTCTAATAAACAAGATTAAGCCTACAACACCATTCTATCTCCAATATTCTTAAAATAAGAAAATTTTGGCAGCATCATCCTTAATATTTCCTTTATTTCTCACTTACAATAATCAAAATTTCGGCTCCAAGGCCTACTTATTCTGACACAATACACCAAATCTTAACCACAAACATATATCATAACTTGATTTCCTCCATTGCAAGCATAATCTTTTCATCAATATTACAAGAGTTACTTCCAAACAATAGTATTCCCACACATGGTCATCATTCCAAGTTCAAGAACATACATATCCAAGGAATTCACAATCCAGAACATTATATTACATACCAGACCAAGGTCTCAAATACTATAAAGACAAAATGTACTTCGAGTCCATCCTAACATGTTTTCCTCAAAGACTTCGATAGAGTCCATACATACGCATTTAATATAACAAAGCCAAGTCAAAATGATACCACAATAAGTCATGCAATCCATAACTTAACTTTTCCAGTTAGAGAGGTCCCTTACCCTTATCCAAACCTGAAAAGATAGACAGAAAATAAAATGAGCTCGACAGCTCAATGAGTAAACCATGCCATAGGGTATTGATATAATAATTTCATAAGATAAACAGTTTAGAAGAGGTAAATTTCGACGAGTTCCATAAACAACAACTTGTTCAAGCTACCTTACTTGTTCCAAGTTCCATACATATGTGGTCTACGTGACTCCACTATCAAAAGTTGCATTTAACTATATCATGACACAAAAGATATAATTGTATGAATATATAGGAAATTCTCGTGGATGAGTCCACTCACATCAACTCGGCTCGTTATACACATAAAATGACTTTCTAGTTTAACACAAGCATTATCAATCATGAATGCAACTTGACAGTTCACTTTTAGATGTCATTCAATCTAAATGAAATTTCCCCGTCTTCCACCTCCTACCGGCTCCCGCACGGCCCCTTCCTCCTTATATATAATTCATATAAAACATATAAGTTTCCCCGTCTTCCCCCCTCCTACCGGCTCCCGCTCGGCCCCTTCCTCCTTTTATATATATTCATAAGTATATGTCAAATCCCCGTCTTCCCCCTTCCTACCGGCTCCCGCCCGGCCCCTTCCTCCTTTTATACAAATGCAACATGCAAGTTTAAGTTATAATATGCGTAACAAGCAATATTGAACTACTTACACGTCATGCCCGAAAATGATGTGCAACAATATGAAAGAAGACATATGCTTGGGGGTTACCTAATATCATAGTAACATCATAACACGCCACATTCACTCGCATGAATATATGCCTTAACCCCATATATTTGCCAATACTAACACAATGCTATATTGTAAGGAGGGGTCTTCCCCCGTGCACTTTAGTGAACAAGAAGTATGATTCAAGTTAAACGATCGGCATTTATGGAGTGCTACTAATACAAATCCTATACCCCACATAATGCATCATACCATTTCTATTTATGAAGAGCCAAGATTATGCTATACACATATCAAATTGGATATCATGATGTTGGTCAAGAAAAACAGCGAATTAAAATGTTAAATTGGTTCATTTAGGCGAATTTAGTATACTAGAACATGTATTCTACACATGCATTTCATATCCATATAATATAGAGATACAACTATTATGCAATATTCATTGGATCTCATTTAACCCAAATATAACCATCAAAACAGCGAATTAAAAACGCTAGATCATCTAATTTAAGTTGAATTAATAAGCTACAACAAATATATCACACATGTATCTCATCACAACATGATATCGAGGCACAATAACTAGGTAATACCTCTTTCATTTTCATCTAGTATAAGAATGTCACAAAAACAGTAAATATTACCCTTGTGGTTTACCTACACAAAATTCAAAGTTTCAATTTTTCAAATCTTGATAGGAGATATACCCTAAAAGTTTTAGGTTTACTCACAATGGATTTCAGATCCGAAATCAGTGGGTTAGCCTTCAGGAAATGTCTGTTTTGCAGAGCTAGATCTCTCTCCCAGTTCACCAGGAATCTTCTCCCCAAAGATTGGGCCTTCCCTCCCCCAAAATGCCGCAGAATTCCCTTCTTTGTCGCAGATTTGCGGCAAAGTAGCAGCAGCTCCCGTGCTGCTGCGGCTCTGCTTGCTGCGCGCGCGTGTCTCTCCCTTCCCTCTCGTGGAGTCTTGATTCAGAGTTGATATAAGCTGGGATTTAGGGCTAGAGAGGTGTCCTAATCTCTCTTCTCAAAATTATTGAGAGGAGTTGAAAGGTGGCTAGGGTTTTCACTTTCTTCACTTGGGAGAGGAAAAGTTGCAGAAATGGGAGAGGATGAAGATGAGGGTAAACTTGGTAATCCAAAGTTGAGTGCAAGTTACAAGGTGGGGAGTTACTCTCATGTTGCCACTTGGTCAAGCCCTCCCCTTCATGATGCCACATGGAAACCCCAAATATCAATGAGATCTTAGCCCTTTAATCTTCCCCCTTGCATGCATACCTACCACTAAAAAGATATTAGGGTAAGTTTGGTTGATTAAGGGGATATGAAGGATTATGTTGACATTTCTTTTACCATTACTTAAGTCATAAATTTGCCCAAAATACAAGCACATAAGCCTTCATGCTAATCATTTTTAGTCACCACAATCAAATAGTTAATAAAAATTTTGAAAAGGGAAGTGGGTCTATTAATTAAGTTCAATTTGTTGACATAGAAATATGGAGGGTGACTACTTCTATATAATGCCTTAACCAAAAATTCTTAATATTTAAGGTGAGGAGAAATTAGGTAAAATAAAATTTTGGTTGTTACAGGCGGCGCGCGTGCGCGCACGTATGTACGTGCATAGTTCCCTCCTTTTCGCGCGCGAAAACTCCAAGTACCCAAAGGGCACACCCTTTGTTCTCATTTTTCTCTATTTATACACCATAAGCTTCCATCACACGGCCAATGTGGGACTAAATGCTTTTAGCTAACTTTAGTCCCTTTTGGCTTTGAATTTGGCAATCTTTGGACTTGAATATCTCATTCATTCGAAGTCAGAATTGAACATGTGAATATACCACGTTCATCACAAATGGAAGGAAAACACACTCCAACCATCATCCGGTTGATTCGATCAACGGATCTCGGTATAATTCAACTCGAAGATTCACCTTTATATTCTTCAATTCCAACAAGACTTTCTTTATTTTTATTATTATTATTTTAAATACTTGTGTTCTATTGTTCAAAAAGATGGAGAGATCGACAGTGATGTCAATCATAGGATCCAAACCGGCTGGCTGAAATGGAAGAGCGCAATAGGTGTGATTGTAACATTCCGTTATGACTGAAGGGACAGTTTTATCGGACTGCTATCAGAGCAGGTTTGTTATATGGCACAGGATATTGGGCTATAAAGAGATATCATGCCCAGAAGATGAGTGTAGCAGAGATGCGCATGCTTCGTTGGATGTGTGGTAATACGCGGAGAGATAAGGTGAGAAATGTTGATATTCGTACTAAGATAGGTGTGGCCTCTATAGAAGAGAAGATGAGAAAAAACCGCCTACAATGGTTTGGTTATATGCGACGTAGACTAACAGATGCGCCAGTCCGGTAGAGCAAGTTAAAAGAGTGCAGGGGAGAGCGAAGAAAACATGAATGGAGGTAATACGACAAGATATAGAGGCTAAAGGTCTTAGTGAAGACATATTACTCGATAAGAATGAGTGAAGAAAGTTGATCCATCTGCCTAATCCGACGTAATTCTCTCTTGGTTCATGTAGCCTACCCCCAAATACTTGGGACAAATGACTTAGTTGTTGTTGTTGTAGATTATTATTTGCTAGAAAAATCGGAATTAAATTTATTTAAATATATCCAATTTAAATATATTCACGGGATCAAGGTTCAAATCGTCAATCTACGAGCGAGCAGAGCTCTAACAACTCAAAGACTCGCTGGATGATCACACGAGGGGGACAAATTTTTTTTATTCAATTCAAAGTTAACAATCTTTCTTAAAAAGGTCGAAAGCCTAGAGAGGAACTTTAAGAGATCTATTGATCCCGTGGATAAATGAAATTCCGGCGAGAGAGGAACTTCGAAGATAAGCAGGTAATCAAGTAGTCATCTATGATCAAGTATAGGATAAAATATAAGATTTAAAAAATATCATTATCATGCATGAGCATGATACCCCCAACCTCATTGGTCTGTTTGGATTCAAGAAAGTGGCAAGAAGTGAGGAAGTGAGAAGTATGATTTTTTTTTCTAAGGAATTGAGAATTTGTGTGTATATTTTTTGATATTTGATTAGTAGCTGAAAAGTGAAAGTGAAAAAATATATTGTGTTTTTTGATGTTTAGTTAGTAATGTGGAAGTGGAAGTGAAAAAGTTCACCACAAAGTTGACCGTAAAATAACATTAAAATAAAAAATAGTTATGAAAAAATTGGACTATAATTAAAATGTAAGTAAAATTTATAGGACCACAAAATTAACTGTTTTGAGTTACAACTTATTACAAATGAGATTTATATGACTACAAAATTAACTTTAACACCTAAAGTGAAGAAATGATTCTATAAAAGAGAAAAGAGAAAATAAAAGAGGTTTTTCTATTTTCCTTTTCTGGTATTGGATGGACAGCAAAAATAGGAAATAACACTTTCCACTTCCTCACTTCCGCCCAACTTCTTTGAAACCAAACAACCCAAGTAAAGCTAAAGTTGAGAACTACCCGATGATCTTGATATAATAGTTTCACTAGATTCAAGGATACGAATGAGAAGCGAGTAAGATTTGGCTCACTGATAAAAAGATAAAATTAAAATGGATTGAGAGGAGTCATGCGTTCAAACCTGGTCCTGGCCGATGAATGAGGAAAATCGAATGGAGGACATTCACCTGTGCAAAAAGAGAGAAATGAAGGAGGGAACTCAGTTGATTGCAACTAGCTAGTAGTAGCCAGTAATAATTTGCGTAGCACACACGATTGATTGAAGAGAGGCTTTTTACATGGGTACATTCAGAGCGAAATTCTATCTCCAAAACCCTAAGTCGATTAAAAAGGATCCAACTCTGAACCATCCAATCTCGTTAGGATTTGGTTCATGTGTGTAAGTCACACATAGGTATTATAAGAAAGACAATCTCGTATTGACACATAGATAAAACATCAAGTTTTAGATGTACAAAACTTTAAAATTTTAGATTTTGTATAATATTATGAGAGAATTAATTTCATATGTCAACGCGAGAACCACTCTCTTATAATATTTGTGTGTGACTCATACACAAGAACCGACCCAATCTCACTAGGGGAATACAATTTGACAAGCTAGGCTACCGGCCCTCCCGCTCATAGGTCAGGTTCTGCCTCGTTTTGCCAAGATTTCTTTCACATTCATCCTTCAAAGCAAAACGAGGGCTGAAAAATAAACATTGTGGACTCCTTTGCTCAAAAATCTTTAGTAATCAATTTATTAGAAAGAATCTGCAATCCTCATAATCATGTACAGTGACAGAATGATTTAGATCTAGTCACCAAAAAAAAAAAAAAAAAAGCACTTTTATATGTAAACTAAAACAAACCTCAAAGTGCCATAAAAAGGTGCAAAACGTTAAAAATCTAGACTATTTCCAAACTTTGTGTCAAAATACCTTGCATAAATATAGTGAAGAACACATTTAACACTTCGAAGAAAAAGGACAATAGTAAGAGAAGAAGAAAAAGAGAGTGGGGCCTTTTGCTTGGATGGCAAGCAAGCAAGCAACCACCCACGCACTCTGTATCCAACCCAATTCTCTCCTCTTCAATCAAAACCAAACCCATTCCCTTCCAAATTAGAAAGACACATCCCTAACCCTAACCCTAACCCTAACCCTAACCCTAATTATACAGTAGACTTTGCGAGAAATCCAAAGGGCTTTGAGATTGATGGTGAAGAGCAACAAGAAGCAGCACGCTAACTCGCACTTTTGCACACGAAACGACACGCAATCGCCGTTCAAATTTGGGAGACGAACGACAGAGGAAACGAGGCACGGCACGCTTGTCGCGTAGAAAATGACGCAAAAAACGGACTCCCTCAGCGTCTGTTTGATACTTGTAATTGATCTTAATTTATAAGTTGCAATTGATAAAATTTTTTACAGCTGTAAATGAGTTACGCATAGTTTTACGGTGTTTAGTTGGTAATAAAGTTGTTAGTGAAAAAGTGTATTATGTTTTACGATATTTGATTGTCATAATGTATAATTCGTAAATAAAAAAGTTGATCACAAAATTAACTATTTAGTGATTTAAAATTTTTAATACTGCAAATAAATATTAAAAATATTAAATATTAACAAAAATAATGTTAGCATAAAAAATAATACAAATTTGTATGACGATAAAATTAACTGTAAGTAGGTTGTAAGTGAGTGATAATTGAATTTCAAGTGAGTGGTAATTGAGTTGTGTAAGTGTTTTACGAATTACGCTCCAAACAAACGTCGTAATTATAATTGAGTTGTAAGTCATTTATAAATTACAGATTTTTACGGCTTTTACGACGAAACAACAAACCCCTTAATTGAGACCGTAACTCGGTGCGTTGAAATTGGGTTGTCTGATGTCAGACGTGAAAAATGAACATTGAAAGCGAGTTAGCCTGTTAGTAACACTCCCCAACCTTGAGAGGAGAGGATTCAGGTTTGATTCTCACAGTTGTAGAACAAAAGTTCATGTACATTATGAGCGGAGGTGTTTATTATATCTTCTTCTTTTTTTTAATAAAAGACTATTTTGTTTTGAGAAAGAAGATTGAGGCCGTCCTCTAATTTATATACATGCACCTATCACTAATAACTCAAAATAAATCACCATTCGACAATTGCGAGAATCATGAGACCTCCCTCTCTGGATATCACCAGCTGGTCTAACTCATCAGTTCCTTGATAAAAGACTTTGAAACATGAACTATTCATACAAACGTTTCAGGTCTTACTGTAATTCCATCTCATTGAAACAACACTTGGAATTTTGACTAAAGATAGAGATAAAAAAAGATTACTAAGAAAGGGAAACAAAATATATGAGAATGGTCCTCGTGGAACAATTTTCTTTAATGTATTCAAATTTCTTGTTTTCATCTGTACATAAAATAATAGAAGATAATTAAAAAAAAAAACCTAGAATAGACTTTGTTTTTTTTTTTTCCCCCTTCTAAACGTCAACTTTCAAAAAAATGTTTATTTTCACATTAATAATGAAAATTGTAATGTTTTCAGTTTAACACCTAAATTCTTTAAGATGTCTCCAAATACAAAGAGTGGTAAGTTTTTGTTTCCCCTTGACATACAATATGCCTTTTTTTTTTTGAAATATAATTCTTGATCTGGTGTAAGTAGGATTTGAACTCTAGATTTTTCGTCATTGTCAAAAAGATTTTACCACTGTGCTACAGTAACACCTACAACACATAATATACCTTTAGAATTTAATTTTTCATGTACATACCAACCACTAAAGGGCTCACCAAATAAGAGCTGCATGTTTGAGAATGTCAATGCTAATTTAAAGTTTGCCCTTGGAGTGTGATTCAGTATTAAAGTTTGTAAGTAAACTGGGGGAAAGTTTTAAATTGTGACCAAACCAGACCATAGTTACCAATACAAAAAACAAAAGCAAGATACAATATGTGTTAAATATGGAATACATATTATCAAAAAATATGGGAAACATGTGTATTTATGCATGTGTGTGTAAATATTCTTGATTTCATATAGATCAAAATTAACTAATAGAAAACTCTTTAAGCTAATAAAGGAATTTCTATTAAAAAAAAATGCAAGAGATACTTTTTACGTCAAAATGCTGGTCATATAGGAAATATATGTAATTTCTTATTTAAATATAATTTTTAATATATATTTTTTCAACACATATTCTTCACTCAACTCAACGCTAATATTTTAAAAATTTCTATATTTCAAATTAAACTTTTCTTATATGCAAATGTGTTTTTAGTATCTTTTTCTAATCAACTCTTAATATTTTGATTTCTCAAACAATAAAACTTAATGTCACATGATTTTTCTAGGTAACTTGAGTAGTATCAAAAAAGTGTTAGGGAAACACCCTAAAATTATAAATACAGTATTTTAAGAATATTTAAAACATTTCCCTCTGCTTTTTCAAGATGATGTAGTGTCCGTATCAGAAGCTATTTTCTCCGGACACGAGTGTTCCACCTATGTATAGTAGAGTATACGGTAACCATGAACGAGACAGTTATGACCCAATGTATCATTTTCTCGGATAAGCACGGTATTGACTTTAGCTTAGTTATCTAAACTCATGAAACTAGTTTAGACGTTTCATATAATAAATTTAACAAGCAAGTGTATATAACTATATAGGAAAAATAAAGAAAGAAACATGTTTTGAAGCATGCTTAAAAATCCCAAAGGGCTCGTATGCTAAAAATATTCAATTTTTGGTATATGAAAATGAAGGACTTGGGGTACCGGGACTATTTGTTCGACCTAAATCCCAACAATCCCCTTCGAATAAAGAGTCATCGAGTCCCTGCAAGCTCAACTATCTTCACATGGGAAGATCAAATGCTCCATCGAGATCTATCTCTTTACCACTGTCAAATTTCTTGAGAGCCTAACATTAGCTTCACAGGAGACTATTGCGCCTACCTTTGCGCCATTGGGGATCTGCATCGTCGAACATAACCCACACACACGACTAGCATACACCACTAAGTTCGGGCCATAGCTCTGATACCACTTGAAGGACTTGGGGTACCATCCCAAATGACTAGTCTTTTAGGTGGAGTTGCGTAAATCCTTGTATACCCAAGATCATTCCCATGTCTAGCCGATATGAGACTATTTGTTTGACCCAAATCCTAACGGGACATTCAGTATACTATTATTTTCTTTCGGCTTTCAAATACCAGCCGCTACTCTCGTGACGCCGAGACACAGCACGTGCTCCCAATAAATTACGTATTATCTTTCTTCCCCCTTGTCTCCTCGCCCACCGCCCCACCCCTGCTGTGGGCCCCACTGGCTGCTGACAGTCCCGTTCCCTTCGGTCGGGTTCGGATCCACCTTGAACAATTTTTATTTGCAAACCGCACCGGCTTCATTGTAAAGCACATTATATGAAATTTTCCGCAATTCAAAGGTTTTGATTTGCAATTAAAAAAATGCCTCAGTTTCAACTTTCAAAGGTCTCGCTGTCAGTGTCCGAGTGTCGTCTCGATGGAACCAATCACTGAGAGCCCCGACACGTCGCCTCCTGCTGTCAGCAGCTGCCTTCTCTGGACTCGAGGTGATAGGTGACGGGGGGTCTCACCGGCTACTGCCGGTTGCTCCGGTCAACGGCCGCGTAATGCGCCGGTTGCGGGACAAAGTGATGGATCCATGCCGGCCCACTCACCATCCATCCATGCAATCCATCATGCACATACATACGTGTGATACATCAACGGGCATCTCTCTCACGCGCGCGCGCACAGCTCGCTATTAAAAAAATAGAATCCTTTATTTGAAAAATAAAAAGAATTGGTCCTAAGAAATGCCTGGAGACTCCTTAACTTGCGCATCTTTTATTTGAAAATTTGTTTGGTTCTCGTTAGAAGGCCAACTCCAGTTCGAGCCCGTGTATTGTATAGTCACATATGGTTGTGGTGAGATAATAACCTCTTTAGTTTTCCTGTAAAATCTAAAAGAGGTAAATTGTGTTTGTGCTCCTAATCGGTGTGATTTTTAGATCTGAAAAATATTTGGCATCATTTGATGACCGTGAATTGCGATCTGCTGCTGATGATGAAACTGATATGCCAATTGAGACTCGTGATCGCAGTTTTATGTGACGATTGCGACTATAGTTATAGCCTTTTATTAGAAGATGTGACTATGATCACACTTCTTTTATTAATTGAAAATTAAGACATTTTGTAAGGATTGCGATCACTTTCGCTGTTCTAATATAAGCTGGGAAATTGTGTTTTTTGAGAACCTCGATCATGAAATCTAACCTAATAAAGACTAAAAATAAGATAGAAATTGTATTTTTTGAGAACCTCGATCATGAAAACTAACCTCGGTCATGATCGCATTCTTCTTTAAGAAGATTGCGATTATGATTGCATTCCTATTAAGACTCAGAAAGATAATATTTTTATGAGAATTGCAATCATAATCACAATCATATGAATACTTAGAAACATGATATTTTTATGAAGAATGCGATCATAGTCGCAGTCATTTATATACATACAGCCAGCATTTCGAAGTCGTCTACTTTTTTTAAGAGATTATTGAGAGACATTTGCATATTTCGCCTCTGAGCAGCGTTTCTGTACTTTACACATTGGCACATCTCATTAGTTTAAAAAAAAGAGAGGTAATTGTAGCGAATTAAATTATGAAGCTGAGTTTTTTTTCTTAACTACGATTTGACATAAAGGGCGATAGCGAAATCCCTTTTTTACTTTTTCTTTCTTTCTTTCTTTTTCTTATTTTCTAGTATTTAATAATCATACTTACATCAAGAGTACAAGAAACAACAAGTATGCTCCTCAACAGTCCAGGAGCTTGCTCTTTTGATGTGTTACCAGCAAATATTACAACCGGACTTCAAAAACCATTGTGCATCTCCACACATTTCGAACATCTACAGTATATATTGAGTCTCAAATAGCTTGATCATATTTTTCAAAGAAGTTGATTTTTTTTTTTTGCTTGCTGATTAACTTAACCGTCGATGAAATTTACTTGCGACTTTTGAAGAGCAAACTTGAAACCTAATCAGAACCAGGTCGAGAGGAGGAGACATGTCCTCCCTGTGAAGAAGTTGTAAACTGATTCTGACTATGTAACCTTTCATAATCCAAAAATTCACATGATCAAGCTCAATTGGTCCACAATGAAGAAGAATGATATGCTCCCAGATTATTTGTCTATAATTATTGTTTGAGTTAGCATTCAAAGGCTTGAAGCAATTATCCAGCTGCAGGATAATTGTATAAAAATTGTGGGTTCCATTTCCTGGCCTGCTTGCAATCTTTTCATATGATCCACCCAGTCAACTTCCATTGATTGGTCTGCAAGAAGCACAATGCATTCAAATGGATTGATTGGTCATAGTGGGTGCCAGTGGATCTGTTGAACTACTCAATTAAAATCCAACTCTGCTTAAAATTGACAACTAGCTCTCTGACGATGCAATAGGTTAGGTTGTGGACCGGTCAGTCACGGGTCCGATCCGAACCAAAGCAAACCGGTGGTTGCATTATTAATTTATTCATCATGATTTTTATGCCAAACTTTCAAATATAAGAGTAATGTTGGGAAGACTCGGAGGCAGTCGACCCCGGAGAAGTGGCCAAAAATAGAGAGGAGAAAATGCAACTCTTCCATCTATTCTTTTTTAAGCAATCGTGTTGTTGATTTTAGTGGATATTTTTTTGGCCTCTCTTGAGATCACAACACGTGTCTTGTGATAGAAGGGTACTTTGAAAAATCGGTAAATATTCCATTAAAGCAGATACATCTCTACGCATTAGAGTCGGTTACACTCCTAAAATGAAGGAGTCGGTTACGGCCCTAGAATAAAGCAGGTGGTTATACATAGGTGCAAATTCCCTAGTGAAATGGTCAAAATTTGATCCTCACATGATTATGCCATGTGTCAAAACAACTAAAAGCTTCCGTCACTCCGGAGCCATTTCAGAAGTTGCTCTTCGCCTCAATGGCACTTCCACCCAGGGAGTTCTGACGCTCTCAAACGTTCCGGAGCTCTCCCCCTTTCAGAGATCTCAGTTATGTTCAAGATAGACTCGGTGACAGATCATCTCTGCTACCCTTCGACGGTTTCGCAAGGGCACTTTCCAGTCTGGGCAGTTTATGGACAGAGGTGAGGTTCTCTGCATGTAATCCCAACAATCAAGCACCAACAATCACGGCCGTTATAACAAACTAACACGTGCAGATCATACAGTTATGAGGATCGTGCCCGTATCATCTACCCTCATGCGCGCTAATCAGATCAAATATAAACGAACTTCTCCTCCAGCGAGAAAGAGGAGGCCTTTTTTCTTTGAAAGAAAAAGGATAACCCTTAAAACATTTCTAATCACAACAAACTCTGTTACTACTGTTATTCTTTCTACTTACAGTGAACTCTCACTACTCCGTGATTTTTCCTGTTTCGAGTTTTTCACGTGTATCTGTGCTTGATCTTTGCATGCTCGCTCATTGGTTCGGGGGAAACGTCTTCTGAGATTTTATCCATCACATTGATCGACAAAATAATCGAAATATAAAACACAATTACAGTCTACACTTGAGATCCTAAGTTTCCAAAACGAATAATGTCAAAAGGGAATTCTTGAATTCTTGTACACCCAAATCATAAATTGAAGCACTTCATGAAGAAATTTTTGTGAACTTCAAATTGAGGCACTTACACGCCTACAAATACACATTTTTTTTAAAAACAAGAGTAACAACCGCGAGTCTAAATGCTATCTATTTTTTTTTCTAAATAATGGACGGCTTCATGTATTGCCCTCATATAGAATTGTGAGATGATTGTAAGCGTATAGAGGAGTATTTCTCATTTTTCAAACAACTATTAATTTTCGGCTTTAGTATTTTAGTAGCAAGTTATGGCAATCTATGACATTTATCAGCTGTACATGACTCATACGAGTTATCTAATGCGACTCCATTATCCTAAGTTTGCACGTAAAAGAATTTAGTATCTCAAAAAATTGAGTCTAAAAACATTCGTGTATATAAACAAGCAAAGAAAAAAGGAAAAGAAAGAAACAAGAAAAAAAAATACTATTTAAGACTCAGTGGCACATGTTTGCAAAACATGGAGGCATTTCAAGTTTGGGGCTGGTTGGATTTAAGGAAGTGGACGGAAGTGAGAAAGTGAGAAAGTGTCATTTCTCACTTTCAATGTTCATCCAAATATTGAAAAAAAAAAAAAATGAGAAAATCTTTTTTTTCTTTTTCTTTTTATACAACCATTTCTCCCTCCTGGTTGCTACAGTTAATTTTGTGGTCATGTAAACCTCATTTGTAATAAATTATAACTCAAAACAGTTACTTTGTAGTCACGTAAATCTCACTTGCATTCTAAGCACAGTCTAATTTTTTTCATAATTAATTAGATATATTCATCAAAAAAATATATTAAGGGCTGTTTGTTTCGCCGTAAAAAACGTAAAAGTACGTAATTCGTAAATTCGTAAATGACTTACAATCCAATTACAACTATGACGTTTGTTTGGACCGTAATTCGCAAAAGAGTTACGTAACTCAACTAACACTCATTTGTAACCCAATTACCACTCACTTACAGCCCAGTTACAGTTAATTTTGTGGTCATACAAATTTGTATTATTTTTATATTAATATTAAATTTTTTTAATATTTAGCATTTTTAATATTTATTTGCCAATATTAAAACTTTTAAAATCACCAAATAGTTAAATTTGTGGTCAACTTTTTCACTTACGACTTATACATTACGACAACCAAACACCGTAAAATACAATACACTTTCCTACTTTACAACTTTATATTACCAACCAAACACCGTAAAACTTACATGTAACTCATTTGTAATTGTAAAAGACTTTATCAATTACGACTTACGAATTACGATCAGTTACGGTTACGGTAACCAAACAAACAGGCCACTAAGAAAGATACATCAAAGGCATTTCTTGAGGTGACTCGCAAGAAGGAGCCAAGAACGAAAAATGATTGGAAATGTTTTCTTAAAATATTTTTCTGAACAATAAACCTGAAACTTGTGATAATTTAATTCATGATTTTTACATAGCGAATAAGATTTACGGTGGCAAACATTTCCACCCCCACCCAAAATGGTCTTTTAAGAGCACTCGTCTCTCGAAAGGAACGCCTCAAAAAAAATAAAATAAAAATAAAAAATCATCACCGCACCTTCTCACCAGAAAGGGACCATTAATATTACAGTCGGTGGCCTTTAAAGCGCGTAGCCACTGGATAAGCGTTTTTTTTTTTGGGCGGGAAGAACGTGGGAATTGATGGCGGGAAAGCGGCAAAAGAGCGGGAGGTCGTCTCATTGGGTCGCTGAGCGACTCTAGAAAAACGCCAAAGGCAAACCAACAACAGTAACAACCCAGCTCAAAAATTGTAACTAAAGGCTGGAATCTTGGCGAACGGAGAGAAGCTGACACGCCTCTCATCTTTTTTTTTTTATTATTATTATTATTATTATTATTATTATTATTATTATTGTTGTTGTTATTGTTGTTCAATCAATGATTCTATCTGAAATAATGTATGTAGATAGCAAAGTTGCAAACATCTTTCAATTTTTGGCCTTTGCATTGCTTTACGGATGGCTACCGGGCCGGGTCGATCCGATTTGACCCGCCTCGATTTGTACTGTGTGAACGAATACGGTTGACTTGTATTAAATTTGTATATTATATGGGTTAATACGAGTCAACTCGTCCCGTATATGACTCGATTCGTCATTCGTAAACGAATCAAGTCGGGATAAATTTACCTCTTCTCCTTCTAATAATTTTTTTAACTCCTTTTAGTTGCAGTTGTGAGGGGAGAAAAATAGTATATGACCCTTATATGATTTTTTATTTTAAACCCACAATGGCTCCAAAATGAGAAATTTGAATAAAAAAAATTAATTAATACAAGATGGGTTCAACACGTCTCGTGCAAATTTGGGTAGCGAATCGATTCGTACTGTTTGACCTGTTACGGGACTGGTTCAATCCGTCTCGTTTGAATTCGTCTGACAAACACGGGACGAATCCACCCGATTCGTCCCATTAGCTATCCCTAGTTTTACTGTCGTCGGCTCCGACATGTAGATTTTAATTTTTCTTATTTATTTAAATATTTAGTAAATAACATATCAGACGTTTAACTATTATATTAACGGAGTGTTGAAATATATCTTTTACAACAATAGATTATAGTCTGAAATTCATTTCATGTATTAAAAATTACAATTATTTAAAACAAATAAAATCCCTCGAGCTTGAGCTTTAGGGCAGGGGCCTATAGCTTTAAAAGGATTAAGATATGGACTGGGCTGGGTCGGATAATAAAGTCCGCCTTAAGTCCTTCATCGTGCGAGTACCAGCGTTAATACTTTATTTGGGGCTAAGTTGGAGGGCCTTAAGGGGGTCCGGCCCATTATCATCCGTAAGGGTAAATATGAGATGTAGAAGTTCGAAAGCCCAGGGCCGAGGCCCGTGGAAAGTTAACGACATAAGGTAATGATAGAACAATATGTATTAATTTGATTAAAATGACCCCTTTGGACTAATAATAAAGTGCTATTATAGGTTTTGGCCCTTCAGATGAATGGGCTGAGATGTAGGGCCAGTTTGAGGAGGATCACGTTCCATGGGCTGTCTCGGCCCAAGGCCTGCGTAAAGCAACTGGACGTTTCGAGGACTGAATCGACTGATTCATTCTTTCTGGCTCCCCAAGAACAAAAACCACACGAGAGAGGGAAAAAGGAGAAGAATCATCTCTCTTCTTCTGTTTCTTCAATTAAAATTGAAACCTAGAAGAAGAAGAAATGATAACGGGAGGGCGTGCGATCTTTCGCGCCGCCAATCTCAGAAGTAAATTCCGCGGTGGAGATGGGACTTCAATCTCTCGGGCTCTCGCTCTCGCAAACATCAAGAGGAGAGCCTCAAACTCTTGGTCTGCAGTCCAAGATACCTATCTTTCCACCAAGGTTCGCTCCAATCCCAGTTTCCTTAAATGGGTTCTTATTATGTTTTTTTTGATTTTGTTTATTTTCTTATTAATTTGCTCGCTGTAATAGTTCTAGGGTTCAATTCTTTCACTTGGGCACTAAATTTTGAGGCCGCAGGTTTGATACATTGGGTTTATATAATTGTTATTGTTGTTCTGAATATCATATTTTGGGTATTTGATGTTGAATTTTGTAATTGTTTAATATTGGGTATTTATATAAATTTATCACTAGATCTTTTGCCATGTGCATTGCACGTGAAAGAAACTTCTCAAATGCTATAAATATGAATGAATCGAATCACGGTTTTTCAGTCAAATAATATGACTCACACTGTTCAAAGCGACACATTAAACAACATGACACACCCACTAAAGCTAACACATTTAAACAATTCTTATGGCAACTTGAAAACTTTGTAGAACTTTAATATCATTGTTAAGATTGAGATGTGAGGCCGTGAGACAAACATGAGACAGAATTCAATTGTTGAATATTGGTATTTATATAAATTTATCACTAGATCTTTCGCCATCTACATTGCACGCGAAAGAAACTTCTTAAATGCTATAAATATGAATGAATCGAATCACGGTTTTTCAGTTAAATAATATGACTCACGCTGTTCAAAGCGACACATCAAACAATATGACACCCGCTAAAGCTAACACATTTAAGCCTTATGGCAACTTAAAGACTTTGTAGAACTTTAATATCATTGTTAAGATTGAGATGTGAGGCCGTGAGACAAACATGAGACATAATTCAATAACAAATTAGAAGCCCCTATGGTTGCATCACAATAGTAAGAGATTGTTGTTTATTTCAATGGTTATTAACTTATTGCTTCTCTTGTTTTTTTCTCTCTTTTGAATGATTAGCAAGTTTTTGAGGACCATCGGGTGGTATTTACAATCGGGACATCTATTGCGTCTATTTTGACTGCATGGGCAGGTTAGTCTCTTCTGCTTATTTTGTGTTGTAGATTCATTATAGCCTGACTATCATTAGAATATAAAGTTCTTGCAATGATATATCCTTTAGAAAGCATTGTTATGAGTCTGTTTTGCGTTAAAATAAGTAAGTATCATGGATGATACTTGGCTTCTATAGTTTATGTCAAGGTAGGTGCCAATTGTTGAGTCTCATGCTTCTTGGTCAGATATGGTGTCAAAGTTAATGCTCCTTGATTGTTGATCAGTTGCATATATGATGAATTTTCAAGGTTTTCCTTGAGTGATTATTGAATAATTTTGCAACCAATCTAAAACAAGACAAATAAGCATAAGCATGTTCACTGAACAAAATTGCTATATACCACTCAAAGCATATTTTCTCAAGAAAAAATCAATTGGAATATGTTTGAAGATAAAAACATGACAAGCCAAAGAAAGGGAGCATGGCTAGCGTGCTAGAATGTACATGAGAGAAAAAATGATGAGTATTGCTTGGTGCAGAATGTCTATTGATTTGGAACGAAGCAAGGAAGAGGAGACTGGAAGAGGAGCGTTGCTTGGTGAGCACATAATAGATGAACGTCATAGAGATCCAATAGATGGAAGAGAGTGGGAAAATGCTTAGATGGGTGGTGAAGAGTGTAAGACTATGAATCGAGGAAGAAAACACTAGCGGAGGAAACTAAGGAGAGAACGCATGGGGAGGGTATATAAATCATTGAGTTTTCCCTGGAGCAAAATTATTCAAGCCTCCTTGGCATGATTATATATGTGAGTGAAATGGTTGTAAGAGTCCATTCAAAAGGACATGTGATGTGAAACGGTGTACGCGAGTGAATAAGAAATCAGTGATATGATAAATTTTGCTAAGTTTCACCAACTATTACGATCTTGGGTAGAAAAATAATTAAAACAAATAATGCAAGATGATAGATTTAACAAAATGTGCAAGTACAAGAGTACCGTTCGCAATTTGAATAAACTAAAGTAGCTACTGGTTACGAAGGTAAAGCTTGTACTCTCAATATATATGATCAACAAATGCAGGGCAAGCAAAATCTCACAGTCTCACAATACAGTGGCAAACAGTTTAAATTGATAAAATAATAAAGGCGGTTATCCACAAATAAATAATTGTGTTAAAGAAAATCTACTTACTGAGAATTACAGAGATATCTACGATCGTAACGACACCAAGATCGCTTGAAACGGAGCCCGGATGTGAAAGTTACGACCCTAAAACCAACCCGATATACTAACGGGTCTGTTTTTTGCACTTGTTGGATCCAACTAATACTGTAGCACGGGTCGGGTCTTGTTTGCGGGTCCACAACTTAAACCTACAAGGATTTAGGTTTGGATCAGGTCGGGTATGTTTTAATTGAACCCGCTTCGTCTCTTTTCTTTGATTTGTGGATGCGGGTGAGATCGGATCTTTGATTTTGAACCCGAATGCAATCCTTCTACTTCTTTGTTGCTTGCAGGTACAAATTGAATTTCAAATACACCTAATTTGGATTGATCTTCTTCTTTTGCTGCTGTTCGTCACAAACCCAAGAGAGAGGAAGGGCAAGCGACAGAGTTGCTTTGTATTTAGCTTGTGCAGAGAAGAGGCGGCAAAGCCTTAGGATCCTACTCGTACATGGAGGAGGGGCGCAGGCTGTTGTTCTGCCTGAAGAGCAGGCGGAGGCGGTGCGTCGAAGGAGGTGGCGGCGACAGTTGTCACAAGCAGAGGAGGCGGCTGAGGGGATTGGATTTGTGCGGTGAAGGAAGGAAGAGTTGATTTTTCTTTGTGGGATTGGATTTGCTGGTGGGGAATTCCAGAGAGGGAAAGAAATCAGAGTTGGAGAGAGGGGGCGGCAGGGAAAGAAGAGGGGAAATGGTTTGTTCACTGTTGCAGCGGGAGAAAAAAAACACAGAAAAGCTATTGGGGAAGAAAAAGAGAGATAAAAACAGAGAACTGATGGTGGATGGGTGTTGGCGGCACAGTAAAGAGAAAGGGAGGCGACAGGGAGAGAAAAGAAAGGGAAAGAAATATATTAGGGTTTATTAGGGGATAATTAGGAATCTAATCCCAAAACAAAATTGAGAGAATCAATTTCACGCAATATTTAATTTATCAAAATCTCTTCAATTATAATTGTTGATACAATATGGCATTTATGTAGACTTTATAAAAATTGAATCTAACTCAAACTCAAATTCCTAATCTAAATAGAATTACAATCTAAATAAAAAACTAAAAAAATACAAAATTAAAGAAAGAGAAAAATAAAAATAAAAATATCCTACTACTATTTCAACTTGGACTGGAACTCTTTGAATCCGTCTTTTCGGCTATTTCATCCCCAGCAGATGTCTGCATCATTCTCCTCGGACAGGAGAAAACTCGTCTCCGTCGAGTTTAGATGGATTAGGTCTCTTGCACTGGATCAATTCTTTGCAAATCATCTTGATCTAGCTGTGAATCAACAGTCGGTGCTTTTCTTATACAACGATTTAAGTACTTGCCAGTTTCATTGGTTTTGGTGGTGATAATCTCATCCTTTAAAATTTTATCAACCGTCTCTGCTGTAATGGGATGAGTATCTGGGAGTGGGGTAAATGAGGGTCTCTTAAAGAATGGCTTAGAGGAAAGCTCAACAATCAAAGGGTTACAATTAAAACCCTTGTAATCCACTAGATTATTAACATTGAAAGTACAACTAATGGAATAATCTCTAGGAAGATTTATAACATAAGTATTGCGATTCAATTTATTCAAGATCTTGAAAGGTCCAGCAATGCGGACATGCAACATTTTAACAGTTCCCGAAGGAAACTGTTTCAGATAAATCTGAGCCATCACATAGTCTCCTACATTAAAATTTTTAAATATTTTTCTACTGTCAGCTCGTAGAGTAGGCTTTACATTGCTCCATTTATTTCATCACTGATCTCTTTGTATAGTTGTGATGCAAATGCAGGTGCAGACTCGATTGCTTTATAGTGAGATGATGTCGGTAGTAAGGGAGGAAGTGATTTGCGGACATGATATGCATGATTAGTAGGCGATAGAGAAGAAACAGTAGCAATGAGAGGTGGAGAGGGTGGAGTTGGCAGCAAAGCCAAAGTGGACGTTTGTTGGGGCTGTCCAGTCTTAGGTCTCAAGGGTAGTAGCTAATTTGCTTACCCTCGTGCTCAAATTGACACATGTTGGATCGACTGTAAATGGTGACATTTTTATCAAAACAACTATGGTCTATCTAGTATAACTTGACCCACATTCATGGTGATCACATCACACCAAATCTTGTCTTTATAATGATTGAAACTGATTGGGACAAGACATCGTTGTTTGATCTCAAGTGCTGTGGAGTCAACCCAAGACACTTTGAATGGGTGGAGGTGGGGGTATAATCTCTAATCTAAGATTTTCACACAGCCTGAACGATATTGCATTGATACAACTTCCACTGTTTACAATCATCTTACAACTCTTATTCCAAGCTTGGTGAACGTGTAAAAGATCGCAGTTCTTTTCCAATCGACCTGTTTTGTTGGTGGAGAGGGAACACACTTGACGACAGACAAATGGGTAGACGGTGTTAGCCTAATGCAGTTGAGACCAACATCATTACTTGATGATTCGTCATCAATGTCAACATTTGGGTGATAGGTATACTCATTAGAATCTCACTCAGTGGCTTCGGTGGGTGTTCCATCTATTATAGTGATTTTAACAAGAGTAGGGCAACTGGCCACTAAATGTCCATAATCTTGGCATTTATAACACTTGGCTGTGGAACTAACTCTGGAGGAATTAGGGCTCTTGTTTCTGTTGTCCCGTTCAAGACTCTTACCCTTGATATTATCCCTATGTGAAGGGGTTTGGGTACTAAACCTATGGGGTTGGAAGGTGGGAGAAGGTTTAGACACTGATGCTCTATAATCATGACTCTTGGAAGGGTGATTAGTCCTAACGGAATCTAAATCTTGGACTAAGGCATACACTGCCTCTAACTCGGTGACTCCTCTAGCTAATAGCTTAGTTCGTAGGTCATCTTTAAGGCCGCTCTGAATCTAAAAGAATTTGAGCTTCACCTTTCTTATGGAGGGTACTGCATCTGATGAGGAATTTATCAAATTTTTCGACATACTTCTTTGCAGATTTATTACCCTGAGTATGCTGGTGCCAATTGTCCATGAGACGAGCACTAAATGATAGTGGTACATACTTTGTTTTCTAACTCTTCTTTCATCCTATCCCATGTGTCAATCGGTGGTCGACCTCGGGCTGCACGTCTGTTTTCTAGGTTAGTCTAATACTGACTAGCTTGGCCAGACAGTTTCATTGCAGCGTACTTAACTTTCTTAAACTCAGTAAGTTCGTATCATGTGAAGTACCTATCTAGTTGGAGTGTCTAGTCTATGAAAAGTTGTGGGTCGTGACGTCCCTCAAAGTTGGGAACATCGATCTTGATGCTTTTCAGATATTGAGCATCGGGATTGGATGTGTTCTCGGTGTTGTTACGTCGGTTGTTTTTCGGTGGAGTTTGATAACGTGTGAACTCCACTTTGGTCAACCTTTCGTCGAGTGTCTTAAGGGTATCTAACTTGGCATTTATCTCGACGAACATTGTGACAATCTGTTGGGGATCCATTGGGGTGATGTGAGATTCACTAGACTCTTCTAACAGATATGGGTGACCACTGCGGGTGGGCAAGCACTATGCAAAACTTAATGAGGATGAAGAGATGCAAGTCTAAACTAGATGATGATTTTTTTAATGCAAAGAAAGCGGTAAAACTGTAAAATTCCTAGAAGTGCCTAGATGAAAATCCTACCATAACTATGCTCTGATACCAAGATGATGTGAAATGGTGTATGCGAGTAAATCAGAAATCAGTGATATGATAAATTTTCTACGTTCACCAACTAATACGATTTTGATTAGAAAAATAATTAAAACAAATAATGCAAGATGATGGATTTAACAAAATGTGCAAGTACAGGAGTACTGTTCGCAATTTGAATAAACTAAAGTAGCTACTAGTACGAAGGCAAAGCTTGTACTCTCAATGTACATGATCAATAAATACAGGGCAAGCAAATCTCATAGTCTCACAATATAGTGGCAGCAGTTTAAATTGATAAAATAATAAAGACGGTTATCAACCCACAAATAAATAGATCGTGTTAAAGAAAATCTACCTTCTGAGAATTACAGAGATATCTCGGACCTGCAGTTGGTACTGATGCGTAGAGCTCATCGCCACGATCGTAACGATACCAAGATCGCCTGAAACGGAGCCCAAGTGTGAAAGTTACGGCTCCAAAACCAACCCGGTATACTAACTGGTCTGTTTTTTGCACTTGTTGGATCCAACTAACACTGTAGCACGGGTAGATCCTGTTCGCGGGTCCACAACTTAAACCCACAAGGATTTAAGTTCAGATCAGGTCAGGTTTGTTTTTAATTGAACCCGCTTCTTCTCTTTTCTTTGATTTGTGGATGCGGGTGAGATCGGATCTTTGATTTTGAACCCGAATGCAATCCTTCTACTTCTTTGTTGCTTGCAGGTACAAATTGGATTTCAAATAAACTCAATTTGGATTGATCTTCTTTTGTTGCTGTCCGTCACAGACCCAAGAGAGAGGAAGGGCAAGCGGCGGAGATGCTTCGGATTTAGCTTGTGCAGAGAAGATGCGGCAAAGCCTTAAGATCCTACTCGTACATGGAGGAGGGGCGCATGCTGCTGAAGAGCAGGCGGAGGCGGTGCATCAAAGGAGGTGGCGGCGACAGTTGTCGCAAGCAGAGGAGGCGGCTGTGGGGATTGGATTTGTGCGGTGAAGGAAAGGAAAGAAGACTTGATTTTTTTTGTGGGATTGGATTTGCTGGAGGGGAATTCCAGAGAGGGAAGAAATCAGAGTTGGAGAGAGGGGGCGGCAGGGAAAGAAGAGGGGAGATGGTTTGTTGACTGTTGCAGCAGGAAAAAAAAACACAGAAAAGCTATTGGGGGGAAGAAAAAAAGAGAGATAAAAACAGAGAACTGATGGTGGATGGGTGGTTGGCGGCACAGTAAAGAGAAAGGGAGGCGGCAGGGAGAGAAAAGAAAGGGAAAGAAATAGATTAGGGTTTATTAGGGGATAATTAGGAATCTAATCCCAAAACAAAATTGAGAGAATCAATCTCACACAATATTAAATTTATCAAAATCTCTTCATTGATAATTGTTGATACAATATAGCCTTTATATAGACTTTACAAAAATTGAATCCAACTCAAACTCAAATTCCTAATCTAAATAGAATTATAATCCGAATAAAAAACTAAAAAATACAAAAAAAAGAAAGAGAAAAATAAAAATATCCTACTACTATTTCAACTTGGACTGGGACTCTTTGGATTCGTTTCTTCGGCTCTTTTATCCTGAGTAGATGTCTGCATCAACATGTCCCCAACATGTCTTAGCGCCACCTTTCCTATAATTTACAAACTTTGATGGGGGAAAAGAAGCAACAATTTCTGTAAGAGCTTTAACAAGAGTACCTTTGGTTGTATTTGAACAATACAACTCAATTGTGGTTTACAACTTTTATATGATACAATGGTTGGGATAGTAAACGGATACTATTATTGGATGAAGACCTTATAGTATAACTTAGTTTTGATAACCATATTTGAAGGTTATCAGGTGGATACCATGTAATTCACAAGCGGAGAGATGGGGATGGAAAGAGAGAGGGAGAGGGATAAAGAGAGGGAGAAAAGGTCATCCGATTAACAAATAACATACTTTATTGATATGTATATATTTATGGGCATATTCTTTTCTCTTTAATTATTTGCTTTAACTATGATGCAACAAGTCAATTTTAATAGCTGTGCCAGGACTTGAGAGCTATCTTCTTACATTATTGTTGCTATAACTTATACAACTTTATATTAGTTTTCAATATTTATCTGGTTGGATTTGTTAATTTCAAAATTGAAAAGTTTTTTTGCTGATATTTCAATAACATACACCATAATTTTAAAACTTTAAACATGAATAATGAGCATAACCGCCACTTAGTATCTGCTCAAGATTGGGAATTGTTACTATTTGATGGATCAAACTTAACTTCCCATATGACTTCTAAGTGTAACTGGTTGAGGGATTAATCTTAACTGCTTGAATGAATAACGAGTGTAACTCTTATAAAAAGGGTAAGAGAGATCCAACATGTGGCTAGGATGCACTTTCTTTTTTGTTTAGAAATATGCCTAAAGGGCTATAGGAATGGTGCGAGATGAGGTTAATAGGTTACAAGGTTAAGGAGGGTTTATGAGGAAGAGCATAGATGATTTTCTTCTTCACGTGCTAATTGTTGGTTTCCCTTGGTTCTTCTAGAACTTGTGTTTAAATAGAGAAAGAAAAAGTTGTGGTTGGTTAGTAAGATTGGGCTGTTAGAGTAGCGGGATAGAGAACATAAGGTGGGTTGTTTATAGACATTTGCGGTTAAATAGCTAGAAGATTTGAGGTTATGCATACTTACGAATGAAGTTGGATAAAGCTAAATGGATAAGAAATATGTGTGGACATGAAATATGTGTGGATAATATAAGCTAACTTGTTACATTATGAAGTCATGGATATAATTTGGAGCTTATATTCATGCAATAAAGAAACATGAGGTTTTTATGTACATATAGTTATTGATAACTACCAGGGTTAGAAATTATAGATGAGGGTTGGGCCATATCTTTCTAGAACTAATTGAGGATGAAACCTAGTAGTAGAATATCAAGTCGGATTCAACTTGAAGATCTTGAATTTGCTAATGAGCTTGCTTAGCTTCCACACTTCAAGGAATAATCATAGTTAAGCTAGAATAGATCTCACACTAAATTGAATTGGAATGATTATTTTTGCCATCAACTATCACAAAACTGAAGTACCAATGATGATACAACAATTATCTCTTCATAGACGCTAGAAAATTTGGGATATGGATATTTTTTGAACCCTCAATTGTTGCTAATATGATAAAAATTTGAATTTGGATGATCTTCTTAGCCCCCAACTCTAGCTACGCAACACTAAGTATGGATGATAAAACCAACACTAATTTCTTGTAGGGTGCAAAAGTCACCCTTGGATTTACTCTGAATGATACCCTGTTAAGGAGTTTTCTCCTAGGTTCATTTCTCTGTGTGTGGTTTTGCATTATCATTGTAGATTTTCCTAATATCAAGGGTGTCTTAGTTTGATTGTTAGGTACATTGTAGCTGTGAATTTCTTGACAAGGTCCTTTTGGGTTCTCACTAGGTATGGCAGTTGCAATTTTTATCCATTGCCCATTGAGAAGTTCCATGTCCTTCCATTTTTTGTTTTTCTTTCTTTTTTAAGTGGGAAGGGGAAATGGACTTTTTCATTTATGAGCTTGCATTTTGAAATTCCTTTCTTGAAGTCTGGAAGGGGAAAGTTTGATAAATTGCACATGAATAATAAAGTTTAGGAATGTCTATTAGTAAGAGGCAGTGGTGTTCACTTGCATATATTAGTTGATAAGCTCTATGTTCATCTACCTTTCCCACCTCCCCATTCTAGTTGATCTTTCAATATGCATGATGATTGGTCATGATTAACCTACTAAGAATCAGGACCTGTCATCTTTACAAAACTTGAGCCCAATAACTCTTTCTCAATTTTTAATATTATATTGTGCTTAATTCACGAAACTTACATGTGCATCCAGACTTGATCTAGGATGATAGGAAGCTACTTTGTCAATGCAGTGTTCTTTCTGGCTACAAACTCCATGCCTATAAATTGATAGTTGCTTGTATTTCGTATTTGCTTCATTGAGGCGCGAAAACCATTAGACTGTTGCTAGGAGATTTACAATGGAATACTTTTTTTTATTTCTTTAGAAGTATGAACAATTTTGGTTGAAGTCAATAAAATTTTAAGCGAGGTTAGGGAGTTGGGTTTGTGGCATGTAAGTATATACCCTTAAAGCTCCCGCTACTGCAACCTGCCAGTATGTAGTCTTTCCATATATAGCCATCTATCCTCCATATTTCTTTAATGGTCACAGTCTGGCTATGTCTTTAGTTATATATTCATGTGAAGCTTAGTCATGGAAGTATTATGACCATATATCCATGTATTTTCCATACCTATGAACAAAAAAGAAAGTAATTGGAGAAGGAATAAAAAAAATTACCATCGTTAAAGAAATAGAAAAAGGAGCAAGGATGAAGTAGCTTCATGTGGGTTTAAATCATTTTTTGTAGATACAATTATATTGCATGATTTGGATGATTGAAATG